>QLTV01002540.1:505022-517881 GCA_003457575.1 Thermophis baileyi | reverse complement strand
TTCCTTCCTTCCTTCCTTCCTTCCTTCCTTCCTTCCTTCCTTCCTTCCTTCCTTCCTTCCTTCCTTCCTTCCTTTTTTAAAAAAGTATCTGTAGCTGGACAGATAGTTACTATGATTGTACCATTGATGGTCAATAAAGGATTAATAAAAGATTCCAAACAAAATATGTTGAGTTGCATCAATAGTATAAAAAAGGGGGGAAATGAATTTTTCAGCTTAGTAATAAAGTCTGTATTATGTTACTGTTTGTAGATATTAAAAATAAAAGAAGAAAGAAAAGGAGGAGGATTTATGCTTATACTACAAAGTACTGTGTACAATAAATATCACTGCTGAATATTTTAAACATGCAGTCTAGGATACATGAATCACATAAGCCCAAAATTGTAATACTAAAGTAGATGTAAAGTAACCGTTTTGTTAGACTTGTAATGGCATATAGTATGGATTTCCAGGAGGGAGGGATTCAGAAATGAAAAAGTGAACTGAAAAAGCTTATTTTTCAGAAGAAGAGCCATGGTGGTGCAGTGGTTAGAATGCGGTACTGCAGGCTAACTCACTGCTCACTCCAAGAGTTCGATCCTGACCGGCTCAAGGTTGACTCAGCCTTCCATCCTTCTGAGGTGGGTAAAATGAGAACCCAGATTGTTGGGGGCAATATGCTGACTCTGTAAACCACTTAGAGAGGGCTGTAAAGCACTATGAAGTGGTACATAAGTGCTATTGCTATTCTTGGATGACAAGCAAAATGTCTTCAAGGAAAAACAAAGAAAGTCCAGTTGCCTCTTGAAAAAGACCTTTGGGACAACCATGACCTGGATGATTGAGACTCTCCAGACAGGAGGGAGGAAGCGTCTTCTATTACAAACTACAAACATTCCTTGAACAAATATTTACATTATGGGTATCCTACTCACTATTTCCCCCAATTTAGGCTGTTTTGAAGCTACCTGTCTCTCTAGCTGCTGCTGTTCCTTCCCCTTTCCTAAAAAAAAAAATTCTCCACCCAATCAAGAATCCCATAATGACATAGTCAAAGTTGTTCTTCAGCAAAGCAATGATATGGTATTCATTATGTGATGTGGTGATGTCACTGGAAGCGAAATAAAGAGAGAATGTGCCGATGTATCAGCAAGCACATTTTTCATGCAAAATGCCAAACTTGCACTTTGTTTTAAATATTAAACACGTTAAAAACATTGAGTGTTTGTATAACAACTCAAGAGACTTTCTAAACAAAGCCACCCAGAAATAGAGAAACAATAGGAAGGAATTATCACACCAATGCAGAAAATATTTACTACCTTAGGTTAATCCCAGTTGCAGATGCCTGTTATGACCCTTTATTATGGCATTGGGTTTTTTTTTAAAGGAAAAAAAAGGCAGAAATATTTCTCATTAGATCACTATCAACTTTCCTCTTAATTACTCGAGGAAAGAATGTGGTGTGTCCAATTTTCATCACCTTTCTATAATGGTATATCAACCTCCTATTATCTTTAAGGGGCACATTTCTTGAATTTCAAACTCATCAGTTACAGAATGAGTGGCAGGTCCTTGTGCCAAAGCTGGAAGCACTTTGGGCTCCCTTTGTAGAAATATTCCATGTCACCAATAGTTTAGCCAATTGATGCGTCACGATGGGAAGAATAAAAAGCTCTTTAGTTTTCTCCATCTCTTTGAAACAGTTGGCTCTCTCTTCCCTCAGACACTTGTCAAAGGTTTTGTAAAGATGCTTTAACTGGTATCCTGTCTACCTATATTTCTATCCTAGTGAGGCTTAGTGAAATTTTCTGATTCCAACTCCAGCAGAACTTAAACGATAAAAAATTCCAATATACTTTTTAGATAGACAAGTCACCGAACTCTGAGTAATAAATAGATCCTTCCTTCCTTCCTTCCTTCCTTCCTTCCTTCCTTCCTTCCTTCCTTCCTTCCTTCCTTCCTTCCTTCCTGAATAAAAATAAAGTAAACAACAATAATAATGTTCCCCAATGAAGCATTGTCTTAACATTGTTGTAGGGCTTGTATGCTTCAAAGAAGATAATAACTGTATCAAAGACTCAATCATAGTAGACAGGCCACATCAGAGCAGCCAGATGAAGAGTGTTTCTCCTATAAAAAAATATGGTGGACAGAAACCCATATCGGATCAACAAGGACTATGCTTGGTGTTAGAGTTCCTGAACATCTGGTGACAAAGTTCTCCAGTCAGAGCTGAAGAAGCTTCTTGGATGAGAAGCGAAACGTCTTGAAAGAAAAACCAGAAAGTCCAGTTGCCTCTTGAAAAAGTACCTTTGGGACAACCATGACCTGGATGACTGAGAATCTCCATTGACATCTGGTGACAAAAGAGTTACAGTAGTCAGAACTGTTGGCTGAGCAATTTGGGCCAGCGCTGACCTAGGACTACTGGAAAAAAAGTTGACTACCCATTGCAAATATATGAAGGCTGAAAACAAAGATTTGGAACAGCTTATATCCTGCAATCATACCATTAGCACAATCAAACAACAACATCTGCTTATTCCAGGTCCTTAGGAAGAACTCAGTAGGTGGATAAAAATGCCAAATCGGCTGACTGTGAGACCAGCCACAACCACAATAACAACAACAGCAGTGTATTTCCACAGATTTGTTGGGAGTAAGATACTCAACAAATGCAACTTTTGGAAGTATAATGTAAGAGACACCTATTTAGTAGACTTCCTTGTCATATTGTCTTACATAAAATCTCTGAGAGTGTAGTAACACACATTAAGAAAGAGGAGGGCTGAGCTTCAGATTTCATTATCTTTTCCGCTGAGAAGGATATTCAGAATTTATTCCGCTGTCTGTCTTTAGGGAAAATATATACTGTATATCTCATAATTTTCATAAACTGAAAAGGATTTTTCATCCAGTTTCCATTTCAAAATTACATTCTGTAAATAATGAACTGCAAATTCAGTATGCTGTCGCCCTGGGAAAAACGTGGTTTGAAAAGAGTGTAATTTTAAAAATAAATAAAATGAAATAATATTATATTTTTATTCTTGCAGAATTTGTTTTAAAATATTTGGTACCTTTCTTTGATAATCAGCAATGTTTAGGCTACCCATATTTATATATTTATAGGTGACATATTGATACACATTTGAAACGTTATTCCTGATGCTCCGTTTTAATATTTGATATCTAAATATGTTACAATGTTTAGATTTGGGGGGGGGGAGAAGAAGAAATTTCATATTTGAAATCTGCCAATATTACCAAGAAATGAGACCGTATTTCACCCTTTCAAATACTGTATTTCAAGTTAATTTAGAATGTACAGGTAGTCCTCAACTTACGGCCACAATTGAGCCCAAAATTTATGTTGCTAAGTGCGAAATTTGTTATGTGAATTTCCGGCACTGTGCATGCGGTCGCCATCTTTTTTTTCAGCTTTGTTTAAAAAAAAAATATCGGATTTTTTGTTACTGCGCATGCCCACGCAGCGCGGGAGGGAACGAACTGGCAGTGAGGTAAGTTGGAACCCACCCCTGGTTCACATTACATCACCAACTTAAACTGTGGTTAATCTAAACTATGGTTTAATGAAATGAGCAACTTTTAACACTGTGGGTCAAATGTCTATGGAGATTATCAGTCATCCAGGTCATGGTTGTCCCAAAGGTGCTTTTTCAAGAGGCAACTGGACTTTCTCTGTTTTTCTTTGAAGATGTTTTGCTTCTCATCCAAGAAGCTTCTTCATTTGAACAAAACATCTTCTTGGATGAGAAGTGAAATGTCTTCAAGGAAAAAGAAAGAAAGTCAAGTTGCCTTTTGAAAAAGTACCTTTGAGACTGTGGGTAAAAGTTGGGTTGTTTCAAAAAAATTGTATTTAAGATTAACCATGATTTATTAATTGGGGTGGCTCCAGTGGTCAGGTTAAGATAGAAGTCACATATTTGAAAGACATGATTTTGGTGGAAATGGAAATCGGATAAGACTGAAGTATACTTAAACTCAATATATCTAAACTCAAATTTACTGCTAAATTATTTTCAGCATTTCATATCTACCTGCCACAGTAATATAACAGTGGGAAATACAGTTATCACTCTATGTGTAGCCTCACTGAAGACACAATTATTAAAGACATGCCATGTTCCAGCCATTTTTAATTTAAAGCCTGTATATTTCAGGACTGTCCAAGGTACAAAAAGTATTGCTTTATGATAGACATGAAATAAATGAATCAACTGATAATTTGTGAATCATAAATAAATACTAAAATAACACAACGGGATGTGGATATATTATTTTTTCCCGTCAAATCATCAGATTTTATTTTATGTTAAGGGCACTCTTAATGTAAAATATGCACTCTTTCCAGAGTCTCAATATCTTTTTTATATTGTGGTGACCAAAACTGGATGCAGTATTCCAAGTGTGGTCTTATTAAGGCTTTATAAAGCGGTACTAACACTTCACATAATCTTGATTCTACCCCTCTGTTAATGCAGCCTAGGATTGTATTGTCTTTTCTGGCTGCTGCCACACATTGCTGGCTCATATTTAAGTGATTGTCCACTAGGACTCCAAGATCCCTGTCACAGTTACTGCTATTCAGCCAAGTTTCACCTAATCTGTACCTGTATATTTGGTTTTTCTTGCCTTACTTTTCTCTCCATTGGATTTCAATTTGTTGGATAGGGCCCAGTGTTTGAATCTGTCAAGATCCACTCTGGCTCTTGAGCCTATCTTCTAGGGTATTGGCTATTCTTGCCAACTTAGTGTCATCTTCAAATGTGACAAGTTCCCTTTCTATTCCCTCATCTTGGTGATTTATGAAGATATTGAAGAGTACTGGGCCTAAAACAGAAACTTGGAGTACCCCATTACTTACTTTCCTCCATGTAGATGTAGTTCCATTAAGGGCTACACATTGAGTGTGGTTTGTCACTCTCTCTCTCTCTCTCCCTCTCCCTCCCTCTCTCCCTCCCTCCCGCTCTCTCTCTCTCTCTCTCTCTCTCCCCCCTCTCTCTCTTTCTCTCTCTCTCTCTCATACAGCTGAACAAAATCAGTTCAAACAGAACATGGAAAATGTACCAGATACATATTTATATTACTTCTTGAAACAATCGATCATATATAGTAAAAGTTAATCAGGTGCAGTTTGATTCACAAGATTACCAAAAAAGCATATTATAATTTTCTGTCCTGGTCTCTCATCCTTACCTACTATTCCTGGTATTTGAAATGCAATCCTATAAATATTTCACCCAGCTTTTTTTTTTTTTAAAAGAGGATTAGAATTATTTTCCACTGCTTGGTTCTGACATGATAAAAGTTTTGTGAGATAATTTTAGCCTATCAGTTTCACATGGTGAATGTTTTCAAAGCATTGCAAAATGATGTGTCAGCAGTGTGATGAGGCTGAAAAAAATGCAAATGCAGAAGGGTTGCATCAACAAACCATTTTTAAAGCATGAAAAACAGCATTTCCTGTTTATTCTGTGATGGGTCTAATTGTAGGCCCTGTACCTTAAGAAGAATTTGGACAAACTAGCGATGATCCCGGGAACAGAAATTAAATTCTGAGAGGGGGGGAGAGAGGGAGAGGGAGAGGGAGAGGGAGAGGGAGAAGGAAGAGGGAGAGAAGGAGAAGNAAGAGAAGAGAAGAGAAGAGAAGAGAAGAGAAGAGAAGAGAAGAGAAGAGAAGAGAAGAGAAGAGAAGAGAAGAGAAGAGAAGAGAAGAGAAGAGAAGAGAAGAGAAGAGAAGAGGAGGAGGAGGAGGAGGAGGAGGAGGAGGAGGAGGAGGAGGAGGAGGAATTGGAATATTTAGCCTTGAGAAAGTAAAACAAATATACCATTGTTCAGTGATGAACAGTTGCAGGAACTGGGTATGTCTAGTTTAACAACAAGAAGGACTAAGGTGACATGATAGCAGCCTTCCAATATTTGAGGGGCTGTCACAGAAAAGAAGGAGTTGGTTTATTCTCCAAAGTTTTGAGGGCAGAACAAGAAGTAATGGATGGAAGGTCATTAGAGATCCAAGCTAGAACTAAGAAGAAATTTCCTGACAGTGAGAACAATTAATCAGTGGAACAGCTTGCCTTCAGAAGTTGTGGGTGCTCTGTTCTAGAGGTTTTCAAGAAAAGATTGGACAGCCAATTTGTCTGGAATGGTATAGGGTCTTTTGCCCGAGCAGGTGGGGTTGGGCTAGAAGATCTCCAAGGTCCCTTCCAATTCTGTTATTCTGTATTCTCTTTGGTAATTACAGCAGCAAAAGAAAATGAAACCCTCTTCTCTTTCACCCTAATGTAAAGGACAGAATAATGGATCTAAGCCACAAAGAAAGGTGAATGTTAAAAAAACAACACCACCAAACCTCTTTCTAGCAGTAAGAGCCATTGACAGCAGACACAATTACTGAAGGAGATGGTGAGATTTATTTATTTATTTATTTATTTATTTATTTATTTATTTATTTATTTATTTATTTATTTATTTATTTATTTATTTATTTTATAAAATTTATATGCCGCCCAACTCCTGAAGGACTCTGGGCGGCTTACATCATAAAAAAATAAAACATATAAAAACAATTAAAAAAAAAACCATCTATATTTAAAATAAAACATTCACACAACCATGCATGGGCCAATTAGTACGGATCTCGGGGGGAAGTTGGTTCCACAGAGTCGGAGCGGCTACAGAGAAGGCCCTCCCCCGCGGTCCCGCCAGCCGGCACTGTCTGGCCGACGGGACCTGAAGAAGGCCAACCCTGTGCGACCTCACTGGTCGATGGGAGGAATGTGGCATAAGGCGGTCACGCAGATAAACTGGTCCTGAGCCATGTAGGGGTTTAAAGGTAACAACCAACACCTTGAATTGTGACCCGGAGCGCAATCGGCAACCAGTGCAGCTCGCGAAGGATGGCACTTGTGTGGGTGTACCTTGGCACACCCACGACTGCTCGCGCAGCTGCATTCTGGACCAGTTGTAGTCTCCGGACACTCTTCAAGGGTAGCCCCATGTAGAGTGCATTGCAATAGTCAAGCCGTGAGGTGATAAGGGCATGAGTGACCGTGAGCAGAGCCTCCTGATCTAAATAGGGCCGCAGTTGGTGCACAAGACGTACCTGTGCAAAGGTCCCCCTGGCCACTGCTGTCAGGAGATTCACTTCACTGCCTGTATTAAGGCAGAAATTGGACAACCATTGTCAGGAATACGTTAATTTCACTTCCTGGACTTGGTCAGGACTTTGGAGTCTCCTACATGGCCACTTCCAAGTCTAAGAGGAAAACTGTTAGCTAACCTTTGCAAAGATATCCTCACAGCGAGTTTGAGCCATACAATCCAGCCCTATGATAACTCTTCCCAAGAACAAATTATCTGTTTTATTTATGTTCCTTCAGCATTTAGCATAGAATTCTAACTCTGCTTGGATCGCCACTCTAATAGTTTTCTTTCACAGCTTCACAATCACTCTGCTAAGTTCTAGACTGCTTGGATGACTAATTGGCAGCACTAGAACAAAGAGCTGTTCTTGACACCTCTTGTGGGCCCCCCCCCCCGTAATTTATCATTTTATTTTATTATATAAAATACAAAGAAGAAAAGAAAATAGGAGGGAGGGAAAGGGAGAGGGGAAAAGGGGTGTGTGAGATACAAGGGGAAAGAGAAAAAGAAAGAAAAGGGGGCATTGACTTCCAACTCTTCTTAGCACAGGACAAGATAAACACACTCCAACCTCAACTTTTTGCTTTTACACATTAATATATAACTAGCCATTCCTATAACACCAAATAAGGTGTTATAAGGTGTTATAATGAGGACAAAAGAAGAAGGGGACGACAGAGAATGAGGTGGCTGGATGGAGTCACTGAAGCAGTAGGCATGAGATTAAATGGACTCCGGGGGATGGTAGAGGACAGGAAGGCCTGGAGGAACGCTGTCCATGGGGTCGCGATGGGTCGGACACGACTTCACGACTAACAACAACAAGCCATTCCTATTACACAAATCTTTACAAATCAACAAAACCAAGGTCAAAGTTTCATTCTTTTTTTCTTCACAAGCACAAATTCCAGAAGTGATATCCAAATAAGAAAGTATTTTCCTCTTTGAATAAAATAATCAATTTAATCATTCCTGCTTTATCTTCCTTGCTATGGAAATAATGTGTATTTCTATTTGCACCTAGTAATCTTTGTGAACTGTCACAATTTTTATTTACAAAATTTATTGTATTCTTTCAAATTCTTTGACCTTCCTGTTCTGTTTTTTTTTTTTTACCTCTTGTTGTGTTCTTTATCACTCCTTCCCCCATTCCCAATGGTAGATTGTACTGGTATTGTGATAAGGGGAGGAAGATGAATTTATCACTATGTAAATCAAATTAAATATAGTTGGTGCATTTTAGAAGATAAAAATTCCTATAAACCCACTCAAAACCTAGGCTTATCATAGTGGGTAGAAATAGAATATAAGGATTCTTATAAATAATCTAGTTTTCTCTATGTATGGGAAGTATGCCATATGTAGTGGTGCAGTGGCCTAGAGGTGGAGCTCTCGCCTCACAATCGGGAGCTGTGAGTTCGATCCTAGGTAGAGGCAGATATTTCTCTCTCTGGGTACAATGAGAATATATGCTGAACAAATCTCCGCATTGGCGTCAGGAAGGGCATCCGGCCAGTAAACACTCTACTAGCTCCATTCAGTTGCCCAGACTCCATCCCGCAAGGGATTATGGGGTCGTTAAATGATATGATGATGATGATGATGATGATGATGATGATGATGATGATGATGATGATGATGATGATGATGGGAAGTATACCATCTCTTCAGCCTCCTCCAAAATATTAAATTATAAATCAACAAGGCCTTAACTTTTAACCTATCGTTAACAGTATTTAATAACATTTAAATTTCAAAATAGTACTCCTAAAGCAAAACAAAGTTTATTTAAATTAACACTGACAGTACAAATAATTAAGGGATGAAAAATCATAGTAAAAGGACATAGTATATGGGCAAAAGAATGTATGATATTCCTTCTATTTATCAGTGTTTCTTTATTTCTCCCAAAATTTTATAGCTTCAGTTTCTTATTTTTTCTTCTGGGTCAAATTTCATTTTCACACCATTCAAAAGAGACAATGAAATAAATTAAGGGGGGAAACAAACAAACAAATAAGACCAGAAAACTCCTCTAAGCAACCAATGCTTAGATAAGCAGGGATTAACACCAGACAAACAATCAAGCAAAAAACAATATCCTGATCGAGGAAATATTAAGGAGAAAATTCACAGCTCTTCCAATACTGGCAGGCAAGCAATAGGGAACAAACCCCACACTCATTCCAGCTTTGGTCGCCACGATGTAAAAAAAGATGTTGAGACTCTAGAAAGAGTGCAGAGAAGAGCAACAAAGATGATTAGGGGACTGGAGGTTAAAACATATTTAAAAAACGGTTGCAGGAACTGGATATGTCTAGTTTAATGAAAAGAAGGACTAGAGGTGACATGATAGCAGTGTTCCAATATCTCAGGGTTGCCACAAAGAAGAGGGAGTCAAGCAAAGCAACTGAGGGCAGGACAAGAAGCAATGGGTGGAAACTAATCAAGGAGAGAAGCAACCTAGAACTAAGGAGAAATTTCCTGACAGAACAATTAATCAGTGGAACAACTTGCCTCCAGAAATTGTAAATGCTCCAACACTGGAAATTTTTAAGAAAAGATTGGATAACCATTTGTCTGAAGTGGTGTAGGGTTTCCTGCCTAAGCAGGGGGTTGGACTAGAAGACCTCCAAAATCCCTTCCAACTCTGCTATTCTATTCTAATGGGTTTTGATGATGTTAGTTAATGAAATAACTGCAAACCAACAACCAAGTCCAGAGAGCACCAAGGACCCCAACCATTGTATAGACTGATGCCTGAAACAGCCCTCCTTTGTCCTTTGCTTTGCAAAGGAAAGGTGGGAGCATTATACCAATTGCTGACTAGCTGATAATTTAATTTTATCAGTTCATTATACAGCCTCTCTTTTAGGATACATTTGCCTTTTCACCAAGAATTTTCAAACCGGTATTTGACTTCCCAGTACTAATTTGTCTATTGACCAGCCAGATAAATGCTTGCCCTCGTGCATTCTTTTCCACCAAATTAACTAGCGGACTGCCTCTAGTTATCTAAATAAGGTGTTGATTGATCTTGCGGAAATAATTAAACTGGCTTCCTCTGATATGATCTCTGGCCACGTCAGAACTTTCTTCTTTCATTAGGGTTACTTGGAGGAGAATTTAAATTTGCAGAGGGTAGCAAAAGGTTAGATTTTTCCGAGAGCCGTCTCTGATTCTGTTTAGAGGGAGCAAGTCAGATTTCATAGTAATAAGTCTGTAAATGAGACCAATTACACGTTGGTTCAAACAGGCTTGTTTCAATATTACTCTGTCCATCCAGCAGGCTTTAATAAGAATCAACATCAGTTTTCAGTACGCTGGGGAATAAGATGTCAGCTTTCGGTTAAGGAATTGCATGAAGCTAAGCCTTCAGTGGACAGGCATTTAAATGTGCATAAAGTCTTAATTGGAACTGCTGTTGGCTTCTAATGGAGTTGTTTCTTCTGTTAAGACAAGTCAGGAAAAATGACACCAATCAAGTATCAAATGGACAATTGACCATCCACTGAGTGTTCTTTTGTGGTGACTGGCAGAATCTGTCCATTTGTCTTGTGACATCCCACGTTCCTAAAGAAATCGGCAGCAAACAAAAGTGTATGTTGAGATATGAATATTCTGTCTACATCCGAAAATATTAGTACATGGAGTGGGGCGGTGGCCTAGAGATGGAGTTCTCACCTCACAATCAGGAGGCTGTGAGTTCGATCCTAGGTAGAGGCAGATATTTCTCTCTCTGGGCACACTGAGAATATATCTGCAGAACAGAACTCCGCATTATCAACAGGATGCTAGCTCCATTCAGTTGCCCAGATTCCACCCATTTTTTGATTAGATTTCCAACATTTGCTAATAATCCCAGGGATTATGGAGTCGTTAAAAGATGATGATGAAAGAAGATGATCCGAAAATATTAGTACATGAGAAAGGGGTTATTTAGGCAAAAGCCTGTGTTCCAAAATTGCCATTTAAAATAACATTAAAGGTCTCTCCCTCCCTCCCTCCCTCCCTCCCTCCCTCCCTCTCTCTCTCTCTGTCTCTCTCTGTCTCTCTCTCTGTCTCTCTCTCTCTGTCTCTCCTCTCTCTCTTTCTCTGTCTCTCTCTCTCTGTCTCTCTCTCTCTGTCTCTCTCTCTCTGTCTCTCCTCTCTCTCTCTCTCTGTCTCTCTCTCTCTGTCTCTCTCTCTCGTCTCTGTCTCTGTCTATGTGTCTCTCTCTCTGTCTCTCTCTCACACACACACACACACACACACACACACACACACACACACACTAGATATGTGCTTACAGGTTATATAACCACAGATGCTTTAATCTCTGACCTTTCATTGGAAAACCAGGAAAACTGGATTTTCATCAGTTTCCAGTTTTTCCAAGAGCATAATATGGATGGGCCCATGATTCAGACTTTGCAAGTTTTTTTTTAAAGAATTATTGTGCCTTGCTTAAGACCTTTCTTCACTGCATTTGCCAGGGAAATTGCC
The DNA here is from genome assembly GCA_003457575.1 of Thermophis baileyi. Taxonomy (NCBI): domain Eukaryota; kingdom Metazoa; phylum Chordata; class Lepidosauria; order Squamata; family Dipsadidae; genus Thermophis; species Thermophis baileyi. Next base: position 506,244 of record QLTV01002540.1, on the reverse strand, counting down.
TTGTCACAGAGCAAAATATTTAAATTATCAGTCATGGATTTATTTTATTTAAATTATTTGCATTCCATCTTTCAAAGATCAAAGCTTCACAAAAGGCTTTAAACACATTTGTGATTTTCAGGGCAATCAAAGCATTTGTTCAGAAATTGTAAACCATATAATGGGTTGCAGGTTGAAAAGGGTGCTGATCAGCGGTGGATTGCTCCCAGTTCAGGCCGGTTCTTAGAACTGGTAGCGACGGTGGCGGGAGGCTCCGCCCACCCACCCGGGACGCTTCTGCTCATGTGAAGAAGCGTTGCACGCATGTGCAAGCGTGCGCACGAACCGGTAGCAAACTAATTTAGAACCCACTACTGGTGCCGATATATGGTATGTTGCTTCTCCATTTCAAGGGCTTTGCAGCATTCAAATCCAACTTATAAATAAAGAATTATAAGAACAGAAAGAGGAACCTTGGAGGGATCCTTCAGCATTAGCATTACAATAGCACTTAGACTTACAGTACCGTATATACCGCTTTACAGTGCTTTACAGTCCTCTCTAAGTGGTTTACAGAGTCAGCATATTGCCCCCAACAATCTGGGTCCTCATTTTACTAACCTCGGAAGGATGGAAGGCTGAGTCAACCTGGAACCTGGTGAGATTTGAACTGCCAAATTGCAGGCAGCCGGCAGGCAGCAGAAGTAGACTGCACTGCTGCACTCTAACCACTTGCCACTGTGGCTCATTAGACTATGGACTGCATAATGAACAATACTGAGAAAGCTTTTCAATTTACTTCTACTCCCAACATACAGATCATGTAAGCAAATCTGTATCAGCGTTTGTTAAAATTTGGAGGAATACCTCTCCTTTTTAACAATGATGACTATCCCAATCAATATAATCTTCCTTCTATAGATGGCACTTACCACCAGCTAGGTTAGCTAAAATGTTTAAAAGTATGTCTAGCAAGTGTTGGAAATGTAATAAAAAAACGGGCACATACTATCATATGTGGTGGACTTGTGGTAAAGCAAAAAAGTTTTGGGGAAAAATACATAAATGGCTAGAAAAGATGATTGGAAAGCATGTAGATTTTAAACCTGAACTATTTTTACTAGGTATAATATCAGGTAAATTTGATAAGAAAAGTATGTATTTAACATTGCACCGGAGGTGGGTTCCTCCCGGTTCGGACCGGTTCTCCCGATCCGGTAACGACCCACTGGTGACATCACGT
>QLTV01002540.1:488447-504874 GCA_003457575.1 Thermophis baileyi | reverse complement strand
GGAAATGTAATCAAAAAACGGGCACATACTATCATATGTGGTGGACTTGTGGTAAAGAAAAAAAAAAAGGGGGGGAGGGAATAATACATAAATGGCTAGAAAAGGTGATTGGAAAGCATGTAGATTTTAAACCTGAACTATTTTTATTGGGTATAATATCAGATAAACTTGATAAGAAAAATATGTATTTAATATTGCACGTCTTGACAGCAACGAGGATTCTATTTGTGCAATGCTGGAAAAATGAAGAAACACCACGAGATGAAGAAATAATTAAGAAGGTACTAGAGCGTGCAGAAATGGACAGACTGACATTAAAAATGCAACAGAAAGAAGACACAGAATATTATCAAACATGGAATCCATTTTATCAGTGGTTGGAAAAAAAGGGTGGAGATTAAGAATGTAATATGTATTGTTAAGCAAATTAAATACCCAGACAACACGATGTTTATTAAGCACTAAGAAATGTGTATATGTGTGTGTGTGTGTGTACTGTATGTATATACTGTATATATGTGTGTGTGAGTGTGTGTATGTATGTGTATGTATGTATGTATATATGTGTGTGTCAGGGATGGGTTCTAACTTACCTCGCCACCGGTTTGCTTCCTCCTGCCCTGCATGGGCGCACCGCGAGGGCACGCCGCATGGGCATGCCGCGTGGGCATGCGCGCATGCGCAGTGCCAAAAACCCAGCTTCTGCACATGCGCAGAAGCAAAAACAAAATGGCGGCGCCTATGGCACCGAGAGACCCAGTTCGTGGGCGTGGCCAGCTGGCCATCGCTAAAGGTTCAGCGAGCGGGGGGAATTTCCCGCTACCGGTTCTATAGATCCGGTCCAAACCGGGAGCAACCCACCTATGGTGTGGAAGGAATATATATAAATCTTCCTTCTACTGGTGAACCAGTGGGGTTAAAGGGCTTTTTTTTGGGGGGGGGGGAAGGGGTAGTGGAAGAAGATAACATTTGTGGCTAAATGGTACAGCCTTAGGAGGAACGTGTGTATGTATCTCTGTGTGCATCAGTGTCTGTATATCCGTGTAAGAAAGAGAGAGAGGTAAATAAACATATTGCTCTATTTCAAGTGATAAAGTAGGTTATTGACTCAGCCAGCACTATCTGAGAAAGAGCATCTTGTCCAAGGCTACTGATTAAACTTGCAGCAGAAGCATGCTCTTCAGGCAAGCATTCTTGCCTTCCTACTCAACCCCAGAGACACATTGTGATACTAGCACTTTAACCAATGTTTCTTTATCACTTATCACTCGTTTCGGAAGGAAAATAGCTATGGAGCTTACGTTAGAGATCTCCTATTTGACAAAGCAGCCTCCTTTGTTGAAGCACCTGTTGAAGGGACCTTCAGCAAGGTGAAAAGGAGATTGGATAACTACAGAGGTGGTATTCAGCCGGTTCTATCCGGTTCGGGCAAACCGGTAGCGCTGACTGCGGGTGGACCTGCCCACCTGCCCAGACGTAATGACATCCCATTTATCCACATTTTTGAGGCTGTGCACATGCACGGAGGTGCGCACGCTCACATTTGCGAACCGGTAGGAAATGTAAGTGAATACCACCCCTGGAAAACTACATCATGAATACAACAACATGTTTGAATGCAATTATTTAGAGGTCCCTAAACAATTGTCTCAAGAGAATCCCAAAGGTGTTTCTTCAAAAGGCAACTGGACTTTCTTGTTTTTCCTTGAAGATGTTTTGTTTCTCATCCAAGAAGACTTCTTCGGGTCTGACTGAATGGTGGGGAAGGGAAAGATTTATATTCCTTGCAGACAGGGGTGGGTTCTAACTTACTACGCTGGCAGTTTCACTTCCTCCCGCGCCATGTGGCCGTGCCTCGTGGGCGCACACATGCTTCACGCGCGCGCGCGCATGTGCAGTGCAAAAAAAAAAAAAAAAACCAAAAAAGCTGAAAACAAGATGTCAATGCATGTGCAGTGCCAGAAACTCGGCTTCTGCGCATGCGCAGAAGAAAAAAAACCTGGAAAAAAATTAAAAATAAAATAAAAATAAAAAATAAATTAAAAAAAAATAAAAAAGATGGCGGTGTCCACGGACCAGCACTGACCGAACCGGATCCGTGACATCATTGTGACATCACCAGCAGGTCACTACCGGTTCGGGCGAACCGGTCCGAACCAGGAGGAACCCACCTCTGCTTGCAGACAGCTGGTCATTTGCATTCTAATGATTCAAATGAACTCAGATGACTGCAAGGAATATAAATCCTTCCCTTCCCCACCATTCAGTGAGAACTGAAGAAGCTTCTTGGATGAGAATTAAAAGTCTTCAAGGAAAAACCAAGTAAATTCAGTTACCATTTGAAAAAGCACCTTTGGGACAATCATGACCTGGATGACTGAGAATGTCCACAGACATTCAGTTGATAAAATGCATTCCTTTAAACAGTGTATAATTAACATGGCCAATTTCTTGCCCAAAGACATGTAGGGTCTTTGTAGGATGTTCTATAAATTTGGAGAGGACAGCTCTACTGAGGGCAAAGACTCTTGAAGATTCAGTGCTAACACCCTGTTGGAGAAAGCATGCTTCCATGCACCAATTGCAAGAGACCAAGGGGAAGAGCAGGGTATGTCTGTTTCTCCTGCTTGTGAGAACTCAAGAAACATCTGCTCATCCATTATGAAGAAAAAAAAGTCAGCTAAGATTAAAAAAAAAAAAACTAAGAAAAAAGTAAACAGAAATATTTCACGAGAAGAGTGCTCCACTCCTCTGCTCATAACAGAATACCTTATGCCACCAGACTTGAAATTTTGGGCTTAGACAACTTAGATCTACGCCGCCTTCACTCTGACCTAAGTGTAGTACATAAAATTATTTAATTGCTTCAACCACAACAACACACGAGCACACAATAGATACAAACTTGAGGTAAACCGCTCCAAACTCGATTGCAGAAAATACGACTTCAGCAACAGAGTGGTCAGTGCCTGTAATGCACTACCTGACTCTGTTGTTACATCCTCAAACCCCCATAGCTTTAACCTTAGACTGTCTACTGTCGACCTCACCCCATTCCTAAGAGGTCTGTAAGAGGCGTGCATAAGCACACCAATGTGCCTACCGTCCCTGTCCTAATGTTCCCTTTTATTCATATCCATTTAATGTATTCATAATTATGTTTATACTTATATCTGTTATCTAATACATGCTTGACAAAATAAATTAAAAAAATGTAAACAAAAGAAGATCAGTCTTGGCTAGATCTAGCATGCTGAATTTATATTATTTGCATTCATAGCTACTAAACCGCAAAACTTTGCATTGCACTTGTGTCAGAACCACAGAAGGGCTTTTGGGTTGAAAGGATTAGCCAGTGACATCACAATTGCCTGGGGGATCCCAGGTTGGGGGCTCCGTACATGCCCCCCGCAGGAATTGGAGTGAAGGACAGAAACTCAACCCCATCCATGGCATCACTCAGGTCTTGAACCCAGGCTTGCTAACTTCCAACCCAGTATCCTAACCACATGAGCTGGAGAACAAGAGAAAATCAAGTGTTATAGAACCTACCATCTTCTCTCCTTTCTATTTTTTTTTTAATGAAGACTCCATCCAGGCAGCGATATGATCTCATAATACGGCAAGTCTTCATGTTTCAATGATGGCAATATTACATTATTGTCTGTGTATGTGCATGCGTGTAGTGTGTGTACATACACACTACCTGTGTATATTTATATCTATATACCCATGTAACTATATATCTATACAGATAAACAGATAGATATACTATTAATATTTTTACCCAGTAGGAAACTATTGTTCAATTTAGTAAGTAGGTAGATATGTAGGTAGGTAGATGATAGATGATCGCTAGATGGGGGGGGAGAGAGCGATATGACAGATAGATAGATAGATAGATAGATAGATAGATAGATAGATAGATAGATAGATAGATAGATAGATAGATAGATAGATAGATAGATAGATAGATAGATAGATGATAGATAAATAATAACATTTTAATGCCTGTATCTTTCATATAAATATTTAAGCAATTGACAAAAATGTATAATTGATGCATCTTTACACACACACATATACACCATTTTGCATACAAATAGAACTCCATTTCTGTTTTATGTTGTTGTAGAGAAAGTAGTTAGGAATTAATTAATTCATAATTATAGTGAAAAAAGTTAGTTTTTTTTTAATGAAAACACCATCAGCACAACTGATGGGCAATTGTAGCATAAAAATCAGCCACTAGACAAAAAGCACTCAGTTTAGCAATATAATGGAAAGACCTACAAGAATAATTAGGACTTATTAATAAGGTCAAAATAGCTCGTTCTATCTGTACGAATGTAAATGTGATTCCCCACTATCACACATACACTTTATTTTCGTTATTTAAAATTGCCTTAGCACTTCCACATTCTCAAAAATAGCTTTTTTGGGCATAGAAAAAAAGGCATGATTTAGGAACAGGGTTCATAATCTCCAGCTCAGGTTTCTCTTCATACCTTCAAATTAGAAAAACTGGGTGGAATTTCCACTTTTGCCAAAACGGATCAGAATAATTTTAATTTAATTTTAAATTTAATTTTAAACAGGAATTCATTTCTTTGAATTCAATTGCACCAGGGGTGGGTTCTAACTTACCTCGCTGCCTATTCACTTCCTCCCGCGCCACGTGGCTGCGCCTCATGGGCGCACGCACACTTCGCGCGTGCGCGCATGCGCAGTGCCGAAAATTCTGAAAAAAAATTCCCCCCCCCCGAAAAAAAAGAAGAAAACAAGATGGTGATGCATGCGCAGTGCCGGAAACTCGGCTTCTGTGCATGCGCAGAAGAAAAAAACCCAGAAAAAAATGCAAAAAATAAAATAAATGCAAAAAAAAAAAAATCAAAAAAAATGCAAAAAAAAAAAAGCAAAAAAAAAAAAAAAACAAAAAAAAGGCAAAAAAAAAAAAAGATGGCGGCGCCCACGGACCGGCACCAACCGAACCAGATCCGTGATGTCACTGTGATGTCACCAGCAGGTCGCTACCGGTTTGGGCAAACTGGTCCAAATGGGGAGGAACCCACCTCTGAATTGCATGGTATTCTGGCCCTTCCTTCCTCAACTCTGATGACCATCTATTTTTTCAGAACTCCATCAACTAGCAAAGGAAGGCATTAGATCAGCAATCTTTTCACTATTATATGAAAAGTCAGGTTGGGGAAGAAAGGGTGATTTCACTTACTGACACATCTCCCTTGAGATAAGGCAAATCCTGGTGTGTCCAATCAAACTTTTTCTGAAAGGTTTTAGCTAGATGACTTGAGACAATATCTTAGTTAAGACCAGAGAATCATTTGTACTTCCGCAGGATCATTGACAGTCCCTTCCATGATCAGTAAGAATTTATGTTCCTAAAATTTGGCATAGGTATTCCCCAATAACCTCACCAGCTGGCAAATGATGCTATTTATGAATGGAGACTAAACAAGATCAGGTTCTGTAGGCAATTCCCAAGGAATCAGAGGTCTGTTCACCAGGCTAGAAAATCAGGGAACCTCCCAAGTCAAAGCAGTGGTAATTCAATAAAGGAGAATATTTACAAATATTCAGCTTAGGGTTGAAATGAGGGGTTCCTGGTGCTGTGTGAACTTGGTTGTTTCATTACCCAAACTAGGTAACGTCATCAGTGCTCATCTTGTTTTCTTGCAGATATTTCATTACCCAAATTAAGTAACATCATCAGTCATCATCTTCTTTTAACGACCCCATAATCCCTTGCAGGATGGAGTCTGGGCAGAGTGTTTTAAATGGCTGGATGCCCTTCCTGTCACCAATGCAGAGTTTTGTTCAGCAGATATATTCTCATTGTGCACAGAGAGAGAAATATCTGCCTCTACCTAGGATCGAACTCACAGTCTCCTGATTGTGAGGCAAGAGCTCCACCTCTAGGCCACCGCACCACTCAACTAACATCATCAGTGCTAGTGGTAAATAATTTCTGTACTGTTTATACTGGTAAATCACTTCCGTACAAGCACAACAAAGGAGTTCACCATACATGGTTACTTAAACTACACAGATCCTAGGAGACTGGTGGTTTTGTTTGTTTTTTTGCAATTTTCAACCATGTCTGACTCTTTCATAAGCACATTTATAAGTAAAATGTGCTTGTAAATCTTCCCCACATTCAAGGACTGAAATTGAATGCTGATAGATCTTAAACTGAAGCAATAGGCCTGTCAATACAATTTTAAATTATCGCTAACATTCATTATGGCAACTTAGCCATTTGAGAGTTAAAATCATTTGCAAAATTGCTGATTGACCTGAATTTTTGATTTATTAAACCTAGCTAATAGATGCAACACAGATGTCACTATTAATATTATTTTAAATTAGTGCCTTAATTCTGAACACAAAGCAATGTGAACTTCAGCTGTGGTCATTCCCACCCCACTGCCACATTTTAAACTCAATCTGTAATACCAAAGTAATTATTTTAAAATGCTAATATATTCACATAATTTTGTCCCAGTCTAGCTTTGGACCCTAGTCATTTTGAAATGAGCTTTCTGTACTCCTAGCTGTATTACAAATCATACACATTAAGAAAAGTTATTTCCCAACCTTTCATTGGATGGAGCTATTCATGTAACAGCATTCTTAGTCTTTCCTACTGAATGATGGTGTGGCTAGATCCCAACTATTTTAGCAATCTTTCACGTTTTTCTCATTGGAAAATATATCATCCTATACAGATGGAGGGGTAACTTTTCTCAATATTCATTAAAAAAATGAGGTTTGCAATATTAGCATTGTAGATTTTTTTCTCTCTCTCGGGGAAAATGACTCAAGCTTTACAATAGTATACCATCTGTATTATTGTAATAAAATGTAGATAGGTTGGATAATAAGAGTAAGACACTGTAAGCTGGTAGGGAAATGTAGGTAGGCTGGAACGTAAGTAAGAAGGAGGTAAAACTTACAAATAAATAAGGATCATAACAAGAACATATGAAAAACAGTTGCAGGAACTGGGTTTGTCTAGTCTAGTGAAAAGAAGGACTAAGAAGTGACATGATAGCAATATTCCAATATTTGAGGGGCTGCTACAAAGAAGAGGGGGTATTTTCTAAAGCACCAGAAAGCAAGACAAGAAACAATGGATGGAAACAAATCAAGGAAAAAAGCAACCTAGAACTAAGAAGAAATTTCCCAACAGTGAGTACAATTAACCAGTGGAATAGCTTGCCTTCAGAAGCTGTGGGTGCTCCATCACTGGAGGCTTTTAAGAAGAGACTGGACAGCTACTTGTCTGGAATGGTATAGGGTCTCCTTCTTGTGCAGGGGGTTGGATTAGAAGACCTCCAAGGCCCTTTCCAACTCTGTTATTCTGTTCTGTTATCTGAACCATAAGAAAGACCAGATAATGTCAATCCTATAGAAAACAACAATATCCAACAGAACAGCCCACCTAATCGCCTACAACCTGATAAGAAATCATATAGTAACCAAGATTGAAGCACCGAAGAAGTCAATGACATGTCTACAAGTAAAAAAACAAAAACAAAAACTCAGAGAATTGTAAGCGAACATTCTCAAGCATCGTCATGTCAAATGCGCCAAACGCTAGATCTGTTGCAGGAAATGAAAAGAGGAAATGAAACTAACGGCACAAGGATAAGAAAGAAGAAGGAAGCCTTGGTTACCTTCCTTCCCATTTATCAGTCAATTTAAAGGTAAATTCCCAGTGACAAGGTAACAGCGTGAGAACTCCAGATGTAACTTTCTGATTGGATTCCCCTGCTCCCAATAATCTTGGCATTCCTGACAGAGCCCCGTGTTCATCCTGATTAGCTGCTGCAGTTAAATATACTCTAATGCACCGATGCACTAAGCAACTCTAATTCTGCAGACAAACCTCCCATCAGTAGGAGATAGTGCTTAGAGCTGCCATGAGAAAGAGATCTATATTTTGTCTATAGGAAGCAAAAGTGTCCAGGAGGTTAATATTGCAGTTTGAAAGAGTGCAGCAGATGGTAACAGTGTGTGGCAGTGAACCAGCTGTACTTCCTGCACAGAATTGTCCAGGTGTGACAGAGGTATAGTCTTATCCAGCTGATCTCTCCCTGCAGACATCATTATCAGTTAGCATAGCTGCTAAGGATCTCTGGTCACTGCTCACATTATCTGATCCGCTCCTGTCTTAGTTTGGCTGTTGAAAAATGTGTCAACATGCGTCAACAGCTCTGGCTGTTGAAAAAAAAAGTGTCAAGAACAATGCCATATAAACTCTTTGGATCTCATTTCCACTCATCCAAGGTGTGATGAGTGAACTGGCCATACAAATCTTTGCTGTCTGTAAAAAACCAGTGGAGGGACACAAATAGGACATTTTTTTCTATTAATGATCCTGTAATCCCCTGCATTGTGGTGGAGTCAGAATGACTGAATGAAGCTTGAGCATTTACTAGCCGGATGCCCTTCCTGACACCTACATGGAGTTCACAGCAGACAATAACTGATTGCACCCAGAGAGATAAATATCTGTCACTACTTAGGATCGAACTCACAGCCTCCTGATTGTGAAGTGAGCGTCACCTCTAGGCCACCGCACGCTCACAAATAGGATGAATACAATATATTATTATTATTATTATTATTATTATTATTATTATTATTATTATTATTATTATTATTATTTTTATTATTATTATTATTATTATTATTATCATTATTATTATCATTATCATTATCATTATCATTATCATTATCATTATCATTATCATTATTATTATTATTATTATTATTATTATTATTATTATTATTATTATTATTATTATTATTATTATTATTATTATTATTATTATTATTATTATTATTATTATTATTATTATTATTATTATTTTAGTTTATCAGGAATATTTAAGATTTAGGTGTTTATTCCTTAATTTATATTCTGACTTGTAAGTTTAATTGTCTTAATTACTTCTGATCAGCCCATAAAAAGCACGAGAAGTAGATTTGTATTTTTTTATGGGACAGTTTCAATGGGCAGAAAAGCTGAGACAGCAGTGCTAATCCATTTTCTCTGTTTTACTGTAACTTGGTTGCTGTTTAATGCAGTTAAGTACTTTGAGTGTCCATTAAGCAAGGAAACATCCTAAAAATAGATCAAATGAAACTAACCAACAGATAAACAAAGAAGCCTTCTGGTTTTTACTGCTTCAGAAATATGGATGAGAAGGTCTGGTGGATAAAAGAAATAAAGACAATCTTTAAATAAGAAAAGTGGGACACAACATTCACCCAACATGGAGATGATGGAGTATTTAAATAACGTTTGATACTTCTGTAAATTGGCTCTTTCTTTACTGATTTTGTGAAATGTCTTAATTTATGAGATGGATACTTGGAATGTAGAAATAATAATTCCATTGATATTTTTTGGAAAGATCGAAGCAAATATAATTGACAATCAGGTAGAATTCTTATGGGCATGATATTTTCATTGCATTTCTTCTTCTTTTTTTCCCCAAGAAACCCGATAATCTATAATCCCAGGCTAGCTGAAAAAAAAAGAGTATCTTGTGCTCCGAGGCAATGAAATAGATGAGCTGAATGGAAATAACTAATCCAGTTGTGTGAGCCACAGGGAAGAATTTTTTTCCCTCCTCATTGAGAAAATAAACAAGAATAGTCAGATGTTATTGACTTTGGGCAGAGTAAAGAGGCCTTCCTCAAGAAGATTTTGAGATGGCACGAAAAACACCTCATTGCAAATTATTTATTTTGTTACTCCTGAACTTCTAGGTAACATAATGTCTTGGACTACTCTGAAACAGGATATATGGATAGAACCCACATACTTAGGGCCTATTCAGGTGATACAAACCAATGAAGAATTCACCACATGAGCAGCAGTGTGCTGTGCCCCAGCCCTGCAAGACCTGTTGTGGTGTCAGTCAGTGGTGGGATTCAATTTTTTTTACTACCGTTTATGTGGGCGTGGCTTTGTGGGCGTGGCTTGGTGGGTGTGGCTTGGTGGGCATGGCTTGGTGGGCGTGGCTTGGTGGGCGTGGCTTGGCTTGGTGGGCGTGGCTTGGCTTGGTGGGCGTGGCTTGGTGGGCGTGGCAGGGGTGGGGCCAGTCAGAGGTGGTATTTACCGGTTCTCCAAACTACTCAAATTTTCTGCTACTGGTTCTCCAGAACTTGTCAGAACCTGCTGAAACCCACCTCTGGTGTCAGTGAAGAATCAGTTGCCTGAAGTCCAGCCTGGTTACCTGCAGTGGAGAATTTTTGCACTTACTGTAGCTTTACACCAGGGGTGGGTCCAACTTACCTTCCCTACTGGTTTGCATCGCGACGGAAGTAGAGGCTTCTTAGCAATAGCAATAGCACTTAGACTTATATACCGCTTTACAGTGCTTTACAGCCCTCTCTAAGCGGTTCACAGAGTCAGCATATTGCCCCCAACAATCTGGGCCCTCATTTTACCCACCTCGGAAGGATGGAAGGCTGAGTCAACCTTGAGCCGGTGAGATTTGAACCGCCGAACTGCAGCTAGCAGTCAGCTGAAGTAGCCTGCAGTGCTGCACTCTAACCACTGTGCCACCTCGGCTCCATGGCTTTTGCCAGCCGCGGCGACCGGAGAACCGGTTTGGGGGCGTGGACAGCCGGCTATCACTGCCGGTTCGGCGAGCGGATGCAAATTTCCGCCACCGGTACGGGAGAACCGGTCCGAACCGGCAGCAACCCACCACTGCTTTACAAATTAAGACACTGTCACATGTCATCTGACTGTAGCTAATATCAGCATGATGAGCATGATAGCTGAGCGATGACCTATATGATCAGAGCAATGAGCATGATGGCTTAGTGGTTAAAGACAATGAGCTTGTCAGCTGGAAGCTGACAGCTTGGGTTCAAGACCTGAGCTCCACACAATGGGGTGAGCTCCCATTCCTTACCCCAGCTTCTGCACACCTAGCAATTTGAAAGCATTCAAATGCAAGCAGATAAATAGGTACCACATCAGTGGGAAGATAACAGCACTCTGTGTGTTTTTCTCATATAAGCCATGTTGGCCACATGACCAGAGAAGCATCTTTGGACAATGCTGGCTCCCTCAGACAAGAAATGGAGATGAGCATCATGCCTTAGAGTAGGACACGACTGGACACGACTTTATGTTTACCTAATATCAGATCAGTCTAATTGGTTATTTCCAGGGAAATAGTATCAGATCCTAGCATGATCCTTAATAAGGTGGAACCAGGCAAGGCAAATAGGTCTTTTCTTCAGGTGAGGGGATTCCATAAATACAACCCCTGCTCCTTTTCAATTATACTAAGGTTCTCATGTAAGCACCAGACTCCATGGAATAGAATGAAAGATAACTCTTCCATTAAGATTCTCCAGAAGGACTTTGAGAACAGAGGAGGTTTCATCGCTCTTCCCCCCCCCCAAATGGAATGATACTGAATCTAACTTGACAACTGGTTCCAGCAAGAGTAGATTAGGGAGACAATGTCAGCATGAAAACAGATGCAAAGCAATCAAAGGTAACTAAATGGTGGACACTGAACAATGAACCTGCCATCAAAACTTTTCCGCTGGAACTTCAGAGCACCACTATTAGCAAGCGTTTGCTCAGCCCTTTTTCAAAATCTCCCTTTTTCTCTTCACTTGCATATTAACCAGAAGGTTCAACACCAAAGGACCTTAAGTCTTTCTTCAACAATCACAAACTGTGCTGCTTCATTCCAGATTGCTTGTAGAACTTTATAAACAACAACAACAACAACAACAACAACAACAAGACAGTCCTATTTAGATGATTACCTAATACAAGCAGCACTCCAAAAGCCAATTGCTCCTATTGTCTTCTTGCAAATGATCACAGTCTGGATGAAACACAATTCAAGGTTTTGCCACACCTCACAACCCAAATCGTTTATTTATGAAACTTAAAGCATTCATAAAAAGAAAGGCAATATTTTAATATTCTGAATTCCAAAATAGTAAACTTTCTGTGATTATCGCTGATTTCTAGTACCACATGGCTCCAGTCTTTTCCAGTCATTTATTGTGCTGTATATTATTGCAAAGCTGACATTGAGCTCAGAAAAGGGGGAGGAAACAATGTTTAGGAATTCCTGGTTTGTTATCATTTATTAAATCTGTGTTTAACTTAATAAGCTGATTCAGCTGGATGCATTCCTCCTCCAATTAATTATAATCTTGCTTTGTACACAACTGCTCTACCATATCCTGAAAAGCAACACATAAACCCAAGCCAAAACACAACAAAACTCCCCAAACAGGTAAAGTTAAATAAAAATAAGTTTATAAAAGGAAGGAATTATAATACAGCTTTCCACATTTTGTGTCTGCTTTCCTAAAGCAATGAACCCTGGATGAAAAAAAAAAGCTGCTCATTATGAATAAAATAAAATAAAACCTAAAAAAAGTAAAATAATAAAATAGTCCATATGACCTAATGATGTCAAAGTATAAGATGCCACCACAGTTAAAATCTGGATTAAACAAGATTCAGAGGACTTTTTTCCCCAGACATTATATTCAACCACATGACTTGTTCTAGACCCGTGATGGTGAACCTATGACACACGTGCCACAGGTGGCACGTGGAGTCATATCTGCGGGCATGTGAGCAGTTGCCCTAGCTCAACTCCAGCACACATGTGTGCGCCGGCCAGCTGATTTTCAGCTGGCCCCACCTACGCCGCCCCTCCCCTCCCAGGAGTCTCCACGTGGCCCGTTTTGGATGCCATGTAAGTACAGGGCTCGTGTGGAGGCTCTGGGAGGGTGTTTTTGGACTCCGGAGGGCCTCCGTGGGGCCTCCGTTGGGCGGGGGAGGCTGTTTTTGCCCTCCCCAGGCTCCAAAAAAGCCTCTGGAGCCTGGGGAGGGTAAAAAACGGGCCTACCGTGCCCAATGGAAATTGGGAAATGGGGCTCCGGGGGGGCGGGGGAGGCCGTTTTCGCCCTCCCAGGTTCCAGGAAAGCCTCTGGAGCCTGGAGAGGGCGAAAAATGGGCCTACCGTGCCCACCGGAAATCAGGAAACGGGGCTCTGGGGGGGGGCGGGGGAGGCCGTTTTCACCCTCCCCAGGCTCCAGGAAAGTCTCTGGAGCCTGGGGAGGGCGAAAAACAGGTGTACCGGGCCTACCAGAAGTCTGGAAATGGGCCGTTTCCGGCCTCTGGAGGCTTCAGGAAGGCCTGCTAGGCCCAAAACGGGGCACAGGGGGGTCATGTGCGCATGCGCAGGGGAGTGCGGGGGGTTTGCGCATGCATGCATGGGGGTGGGGCAGCCGGGGGCATTGAATTATGGGTGTGGGCACACGTGTGCGTGCTATCGCGCACGTGCGCGCGCTTTTGGCACCCGAGGAAAAAAAGGTTCACCATCACTGTTCTAGACTTTCCTGTATTTGGTACTGTTTAACTTCATCATGCTTTTGTCCAACAAGATTTCAAGAGGCTATTAACTTGGATTTGAGTCTGGTCTAGCAATGAGTCCTTTGGGGAGAGAAGCATCTGATCTCATAAAGTGATGTGATTTTTTTCTGGATTTGGTGCAGTAGAGGAAGGAAATTGCATTTTTTTTTCTTTCCAATACCAGGGAATTATTTCAAATTTCCTTTTTCGGTGCCTCACATTGTTCTGCGTTAGATTTCAAGATAGCCTCATCTTGGCATTGAATTTAATGTGTCAAAGGTAACTTGTAGTGTGGCATTCACAAGCCCAATGATCAAAAATCTTAGTTGTCTTACTGATCAAAAGGCCACCAACCTCTTTCTACAGCAGGGGTGTCAAACTCAAGTCATCATGGCGGCATCACGTGATGTATTGGGACTTTTTCCCCTTCGCTAAATCGGGCATGGGTGTGGCCAGCGCATGTTGCATCCGGCCTGTGGGTCGGGAGTTTGACAGCCCTGTTCTACAATAGCAAAATGTTGTCTTTCTACAAGACAACAATGGTTGCCCCATTCAACGCAATAGCTACAGAACTTTGGTGCGCAGTGGTTAGAATGCAGTATTGCAAGCTAATTCTGTTGATTGCCAGCAGTTCAATCCTGACCAGCTCAAGGCTGACTCAGCCTTTTATACTTCTGAAGTTGGTAAAATGAGGAGCCAGATTTTGGGGGGCAACATGCTGACTATGTAAGAGAGGGCTGTAAAGCACTGTGAAGCGGTATATAAGTCTAAGTGCTATCGCTATTGCAGAAGTCAATAGCTATATCCCTTTTATCACAAAGGGGTTGTGTGTATTTGTGTATTCTATTTGTGTCTTATTGGTTTGGGACTGTAACTAAATCCATAAAATAAATAGGGAAGAACTGTTTCCATACAGAAAAGCTAGGATCCCAGTAAGCATTCTGAACAAACCCATTCTTAATAAGACACTGCAGAAAGAAAATAGAATTACAAATCTAACCTTAAAGATTCCGGAGGACAGAAAGCGAGGGTATAAAATGCCTTAAAATGAACAATATACTAAAAGAACTTCATTGTCTGCTTATTTGCTTCTGGGCACAAACTAATATGGTTCTTACTTTTAAAGCTGTAGAGATGCCTTCTTTCAGGGGAAGATAAAGGAGGCCACCTCCTGAATGATAAGTGGTCAGAATGTATTGCTAATGCTGCTTCCATAATGTTGAAGATACTGTATCCCATGGTGGCATAGTGATTAGAATGCAGTATTGTGGGCTAACTCTGCCCACAGCTAGGAGTTTGATCCTGACCGGCTCAAGGTTGTTTCAGTCTTCCATTCTTCCAAGGTCAGTAAAATGAGGACCCACATTGTTGGGGATAATATTCTGACTCTGTAAACAGCCTGGAGTTCGAACCTGACCGGCTCAAGGTTGACTCAGCCTTCCATCCTTCCAAGGTCAGTAAAATGAGGACCCAGATTGTTGGGGGACAATATGCTGACTCTGTAAACCACTTAGAGCAGGGGTCACCAACGTTTCGGACCTAAGGTACCACTAAATTCATAATTTTAAATCCTGCAGACCACTAATATGAATTTTTTAAAAAGATAAATAGTATTTAGTGCAATATAAAAATTGCAAATAATTTTTCTGTGGACCAGCAAAACTTTCTCGTGGACCACCGGTGGTCCACGGACCACCAGTTGGTGACTACTGACTTAGAAAGTGCTGTAAAGCAGTATATAAGTCTAAGTGCTATTGCTAATTGCTATCCCTCAGTTTCTCTTGCTCTTGAGTTTTTCCTTGGCAATATTTGCTCTTTGGAAATTTTCTTACTGGTTTTTACCATCTTCTTAGCTGAAAACTTCTTTTCAATGGCACCAAACATCCTGCTTTACAACACTCTCATTCTCATTTCACTCCCCTACACATCTTAAGAAGAACATCATGGCTTTGTTCGTTCACATGAGCCACTAACACAGGAGTGAAATTCAATTTTTTTTCCCTACCGGTTCTGTGGGCGTGGCTTGGTGGGCGTGGCAGGGGAAGGATACTGCAAAAATCTCCATTCCCACCCCACTCCAGGGGAAGGATATTGCAAAATCCCCATTCCAACCCCACTCTGGGGCCAGCCAGAGGTGGTATTTGCCGGTTCTCCGAACTACTCAAAATTTCCGCTACTGGTTCTCCAGAACCTGTCAGAACCTGCTGAATTTCACCCCTGCACTAACATCTCAATAGAGTTTGTAATTACTTGGTGCAATCAGTCTCTAAACCAATCAGTCAATCAACCAATTTTTCACGAAACGAATAAATGGTTCAAATAAATATGATGAAATAGCATAGGTTCCTGTTTCTCTATTTATTTATTTTAGTGTCATGATATAATTACTGGTCAGTCAATATGCCTGAAAATCCAGGAAAACACCTGCATTTAATTCCCATTCAAAGAAGAGCCAGAGAGATTTTTAAAAGAATGAATCCACATACTTTCTTACAAGGAAGCTGGTTTTTTTCCTTCCAGGACATGAAATTCCAGTTCTGGGCAACTAAGCCACATAATGCAGAAGCAGTTTTTGTGTGTTACATTCTCTTGCCTCAACAGATGGCTGGTTAAACTCTGCACACTTGGGAAATCAGTATTAGATTTCTACCCAGACCTCAGAAAATAAACTACAACAGCAAAGCCTCGGGAAAAAAGTAATTTCTCTCTTTCTTTCTCCCATACCACTGATAAACATTTCAGAGCGCTCTCTCTCTCTCTCTCTCTCTCTCTCTCTCTCTCTCTCTCTCTCTCTCTCCCCCCCCCCCTCTCTCCTCCCCCCCTTCCCCATACCCTCCCTCCCACTCCCTCTCTCTCTCTCTCTCTCTCTCTCTCTCTCTCTCTCTCTCTCCTCTCTCTCTCCTAGAAGAGCAAATGGGGATGGGGAAGAGAAAACTTGCTGAATTCCATTCCATTCCATTCCATTCCATTCCTCTCTCTCTCT
>QLTV01002540.1:375466-390464 GCA_003457575.1 Thermophis baileyi | reverse complement strand
CTCGTGGGAGGGGGGGGGGGGAGGGGGGGGAAGGGAAGGGAAGGGAAGGGAAGAGGGAAGGAACAAAAAAAAAGAGGAGGGAAGGGGAAAGGGAAGGGAAAAGGGAAAGAAAAGGAAAAGAAAAGAAAGGGAAAGAAAGGAAAAGAAAGGAAAAGAAAGGAAAGGAAAGGAAAGGAAAGGAAAGGAAAGGAAAGGAAAGGAAAAGAAAGGAAGATTTGCTTTGTTGAAGGGCAAAGTCACAACAGGATTGTGCACCATGTAAACACAAAGGCCAACATTCCTTCAGAGGAATATAGATTGCAGCATTGGCTTTGATGTCATGAATATGCCACTAACACATCAGCCTGGCGAATGATGGCAGGCAGAACTAAAGTTGGGGAATAGGAATGACTGCAGCAGCATGCCCGTCAAGACAGATGGGTTGGCAAGGTGATGTTATAAATTACCATCAGGTGCCAGTCACGGGGATAAAAGCCTTGCTCTGGACAACGGTCATCGATCAGATGCAGATCTCCGAGACAATCTCTGATGACATTCCATAAGGATAAAAGGTTAGGTTTCACATATTGAGTTATGAATTGCAAGGGCATGTTTTAATTAAAGGACGGTCTAAAGGCTGGATGGAGGATAATCAGATAGCCTTTCCCCCCACCTTTCAATAACAGCAGCAAGGACAATGTTGCTTTCTTTCCTGAAGGACAAGACTTTTTTAGGAGATGCACAGAGGGGGTTTAAAGTAATGAGCCTTAGGGGAAATTTTCATAAAGAACCACACATGAATCAGTTGTTGTGGCTTGCCCGAGTCCCACGCAGCTGCTCATGGATCCGGAAGACCAAGAACAGACCATGGGGTGGCAATATTATCCTGTATCTCCGGCACCTGAGTCCGAGACCGAGGAGAACGCAGTGCCAGAGGACAATAACCAACCAGGGCCTTCTGCACCTCCCCAGAAGGAGATGAGTGACTCAAGTGGAGAGGAGAAGCCTCTGATTGATGCTAGGGCACGCAGGGCAGCTAGCAGGCAAGAGTGGCTCTGCAGGAGGAGGTCTCCTCACCTGTAAACCTGCAGGCTGATGGGCCACGCCCTAAGACTATTTAAGGTTTCAGAAAAGCTTAAAACTACTTCTGGAGACAACTCATTATTTTCCTGGCTGGCTGATTTCAGATCTTTGTTATCTCAGTTGGAATTACTCCAGTCCGGGCTCTTGGCCAACTCCAGTAAGTGGAAGATAATTCGGGACTTAATGGCCTGCTTGCATTTTGGTATTTTGAATCCTGGCCAAAGTGTTATCTGACTCTCGACAAGAACTGTGTTGAAAAGCTTTATAAAACTTACTACTAAGCCATATTATTAGTAGTAAAGTAATATTTGTTGTGCAAACAGTGTGTGTGTGTCATTTCCTGGGGGCTTGCCGTGCTGGGTCACAACATCAGTTAGCCAAACACAGACTCTTTTTCAAACAATCCAGATGCTTGAAATCCCTCCAATTCAGAGGTGGGTTCCTCCCGGTTTGAACCGGTTTGCCCGAACTGGTAGCAACCCACTGGTGACATCACGGAGCCAGTTCGGTCGGTGCCGGTCCATGGACGCCGCCATCTTTTTTGGGGGGGATTTTTTTTAAAAAAAAAAATTGGGGGGGAATTTTTTTTATATTTTTTTTTCCTTCTGCGCATGCGCAGAAGCAGAATTTCCAGCACTGTGCATGCATCACCATCTTCTTTTCGGCTTTTTTTTTTTTTGGATTTTTTAAATTTTCTGGCACTGTGCATGCGCACGCGTGCAAAGCACGTGCGTGGCCACGCAGCGCGGGAGGAAGCAAACCGGCAGCGAGGTAAGTTAGAACCCACCCCTGCTCCAATTCTATACAGTATTAAAAGAAAATAAACTTCTAAATATATCTTACTTATATGTATGTATTTCTGAATATAAATTAGCCAAGACGACGTTGTTTTTGGTAAAACACAAATCAAAACATTTGTGGGACAGCCATCTGTTTCTTTTAAGCGGAGGACTGTACCTCAAAATTTAGAGAGACTTAAAGAAAGAATAAATGTGTTCCAGTTCATATATTAAGCCAGACCACCAAGCACCTGAAGACTAATTTCTTAAAGCATTCCTAAGAGCAACTGAGCAGTTGTGTCAGGCCAGTGAAGTAGAATCAACCAGGTGGAAAATTCTGTGGATTTTTCTATTGATCGATTCTGTTTGAAGTTTCTATGGTTGAGGAGTGGGAAAGGTTCATCTGTTTGACTTGCACTCCTGGTATCAGGGTTTGATGATGTCGGTGAGGAGGTATCCTCCCAAAGTACCTTTCTGAAGCTCCTTTCTCAAAAGAGGCTCATTCCTGAAGAATTTTCTACCACTTGTACAGGCGGTACCTGGCTCAATAGTTGTAACTGTGAGAGGGATCTTGGAGTCCTAGCGGACCATCACTTAAATATGAGCCAGCAATGTGCTGCAGCTGCCAAAAAAGCCAATGCAATCCTAGGCTGCATTCACAGAGGGATAGAATCAAGATCCCATGAAGTGTTAATACCACTTTATAATGCTTTGGTAAGGCCACACTTGGAATACTGCATCCAGTTTTGGTCACCACGATGTAAAAAAAAATGTTGAGATTCTAGAAAGAGTGCAGAGAAGAGCAACAAAGATGATTAGGGGGGTGGAGGCTAAAACATATGAAGAACGGTTGCAGGAACTGGGTATGTCTAGTTTAATGAAAAGAAGGACTGATAGAAAAGAAGTGACATGATGAAAAGAAGTGACATGATAGCAGTGTTCCAGTATTGGAGGGGTTGCCATAAAGAAGAGGGGGTCAAGCTATTCTCCAAAGCACCTGAAGGCAGGACAAGAAGCAATGGATGAAAACTAATCAAGGAGAGAAGCAACCTAGAACTAAAGAGAAATTTCCTGACAGTTAGAACAATTAATCAGTGGAACAACCTGCCTCAAGAAGTTGTGGGTGCTCCAAAACTGGAGCTTTTTAAGAAGAGATTTAAGAACTGTTTTTAACACTCCCAATACAAAAAATTGGGAAAACAGAAAGACCAAAACCCCAACCCCCCCATAAGACTCTGGCCAGCTTACAGCATTAAAAGATGATAAAAACAATAACAGATGGAGACAAAGAAAAGCAAAACATATTTTGTTGGAAATATGTATCTTCTGACTATCAAAGGATT
The DNA here is from genome assembly GCA_003457575.1 of Thermophis baileyi. Classification (NCBI taxonomy): domain Eukaryota; kingdom Metazoa; phylum Chordata; class Lepidosauria; order Squamata; family Dipsadidae; genus Thermophis; species Thermophis baileyi. The sequence continues at coordinate 387,280 of QLTV01002540.1, read as the reverse complement.
TACATGTTTTTATTCTTCTTTTCAACAATTGCACTGAATTGAATTTCATACTGAGGTCATTATATTTGAGCAGACGACTTGCTGCCATCGAGTGACTCTCTGGATATTTGTAGTTCCAATTTGTGTACACCTTCTCCTGAAGTCAGCTGGCATAGAGTCTAATGGTCTTAAACAGGCCCTTTAAGGACTAATGACACGGCTTCATAGGATTGACCTGGCTGTTTCCTCTACAGCAGGGGTGTCAAACTCGATTTCATTGAGGGTCACATCAGGGTTGTGTTTGACCTTGAGGGGCCGGGTGGGCGTGGCCAGCTCGATATCACCTGTGTCAGGGGCACCTGTGATGGCCTGAGCGCTCTGTCAGTGAACTCCATTTTCGCTGGCAAAGGGCTGCAGGAGGCCGTCGCGGCCCTCCCGAGCTCAATTTTCACTGGCAAAAGCACCATGGGCCACTACTTCGCTGTTTCCAGGGTGGCCCTGCAGGCCAGATCCAAGCACCCCATGGGCTGGATGTGGCCCACAGGCCTTGAGTTTCACACCCCTGCTCTATAGCCATCCTTTAATAATGAGTTGTTTGTTTCTTCACTCAGTCTTCTCCACCACTTCTTCTCTTGAGAGACTAATTAATCAATCTGATTGGGTTTAAGTGGAGTTGGTCTAACTAGTCAAGACCAGATGTTCTTGGGGGAAAAAATAGCCCTTTTGGGGTTTCCCCACAACTTATTCATCATTCCATTGTCCTAGATCAGGAGTCTCCAAACTTTAAGACTTGTGGACATCGAATTCCTCAGCCAGCCATATGTCTCCAAGTTGAAGTCCATAAGTCTTAAAGTTACCAAATTTGGAGACCCTTGTCCTAGCTGATGGCAGGGCTAATGAGCCAACATTTTCAGCTTTTGGGTAGATGGTGATGGTGAAGATGATTCACATAAACAAGCACTCTTTTAAAAATATGAGATGACAACTACCCTACACACAGATTAATTCAGCCTATGCATGAATTGTTGTTCTTAACTGACTAATTTCCTGGAAGAATAAGCTCAGAAGGGTGACCAATAATGACCGATTTGTCAACTTAATATTTTGTCAGCTGTAGCCCATCCTTTACAAATTAGTTTTTTCTAAGCAATCGCAAAATGTGAATTTTCTGACAATTTTTTTCTTCTAAAATGTTTTTGTTAATGGAGAACCCCTTATTTTATTTTATTTTCTAATTTAAATCATGTCTATCTACTGGAAGAAAGGTTTTGTATTCATTTCACCCTAATATTTCTTTCTTTTGAATATTCCGCGTTTGCAAACCGCAATGGAAATTTCTGAAAAGTGCAAAGTTCGGTTGTACCGGGGTTGTTCTGCTTCACGTACAGTTTCAGGAAGTGCAAAATGGCAACCTTTACATAAAGATGAGACTTTAAACAAGTTTTTCCTTTGACAGGCTTTCAAGACTGATGTCAGTCCTTCAAGGTAGACAAGGTCAGGAAACAGGAATCACTCGAAGTTTTGGAAAGTACTTTGAAGTAGTTAGGAAATTACTTTCATACCCTCACTAATAGCGATTGCTGACTAGAATACAATCCTTATGCGCCAAATGCCTGTCAAAAAGCCCCTCTGCTTCAACTTACACTTAACACAATCAATGCGGATCATTTTAAATGTCTTTCTCACACTTTCAACTTTTCCAGGACTTAGATATTTTTTCTATGATAGCTCAGCACTTCTGACCTCTTCTCTAAGTTCAACCCACATTTCGTTACAGCTGTTCCAGGAGACTAAAAAGGACAGAGGTAGATATGGGTAAGCAATCCTCTGACCAGAGGTGGATTCCTCCCGGTTCGGACTGGTTCACCCAAACCGGTAGCAACCTGCTGGTGATGTCATGGAGCCAGTTCGGTCGGTGCCAGTCTGTGGACGCCGCCATCTTTTTTTGGGATTTATTTTTTTTTGAAAAAAACAATTTTGGGGGGATTTTATTTTTTATTTTTTTTCTTCTGTGCATGCGCAGAAGCTGAGTTTCCAGCACTGCGCATGCATCACCACGTGGATTTTTCAGCACTGTGCATGCGCGCACGTGCAAAGTGTGCGCACGCCCACGTGGCGTGGCCATGCGGCACGGGAGGAAGCGAACCGGCAGCGAGGTAAGTTAGAACTCTACCTACAATGGCACAAAGTGCAGATTTATGAGTCATGCTTTTGGCATTCAAAGGGGACTCAGAGCAATCTCAAATCTCTATAAAATAGAAAGTTTGCCTCCCCCCCCTCATAAAAGCATCTTGGGCCAAATTCAGATATTCAAAGGAGGCCTTGATTTTAGCATGGCTTTGCTTATGTTTCCGAATTCACTTTAATTTCTATATTCAGAAGCAGGAGGTCAAAAGAACTCATCTAATTAGAACAGAAACTGAAGGTTACTGGACAATTTACAGATGATCTTGATGTGGACGGCCATGTTTTCAGGGACAACACTGCCCATATTATATGTGTAGGAAGTTAGCACCCACCAGTGGTGAAATCCAAATTTTTTTACCATCGGTTCTGTGGGCGTGTCTTGGTGGACATGGTGTGTCTTGGTGGGCATGGTGTGGCTTGGTGGGCATGGTGTGCCTTGGTGGGCGTGGCAGGGGAAGGATACTGCAAAATCCCCATTCCCTCCCCACTCCTAGGGGAAGGATATTGCAAAATCTCCATTCCCATCCCACTCTGGGGCCAGCCAGAAGTGGTATTTGCCAGTTCTCCGAACTACTCAAAATTTCTGCTACTGGTTCTCCGAACTACTCAAAATTTCTGCTACAGTTCTCCAGAACCTGTCAGAATCCGCTGGATTTCACCCCTGGCACCCACCCCCCTCCTAGGAAAATGAGATATTTTAGGAAATATTAAAAGGGCAGAATATTTCCCCTAAAAGGGAAGCAGAAACTCAGCCCTCCCACCTTTGTCAATGGGCCATTAAGGCCTGGGCCAGTCTATTCTACATAACAAAGATCTACCTCCTTCAGACAGAGCCATAGTAGAAATTGCCCAAAGCCCTTTCATTACATCATCACACAGCAAGGCTCAACCAAGCCAGGGACTCAGGACAGCCTACGTAGTTGGCCCTGCATGGCCCCATGGGAGTCTGACAACCAATCAGAACACAAGCTCAAATTCAAAACCCAACAGAGGGCATAAAACCCAGGCACTCTCAGCATCTCTGCCCTTTTTTTGCCCGGGAGCCATATGGTCCTATTCTTCAATAAACCATCTTTCCAAGCAGTCTCCATGTTTCCAGTGTCTTTCTCCCCACTTGGAACTGAACCCAGATGGACATTTCTTCCAACATATGGAAAACAGTTCTATCTTTACCATATCCACTCTCACTACAGTGGGGAATTAACTTTTCACGTCAACATTCTTTGTTCATTCTGAATACACCTGTGATCAAGTATGAAAACTTTTTGCAAAGTTGCAAAAGACAACACTAAAACATGATGAATAAAATTATTCTGAATAGGTACAGGATATCCTTTCCCACCATTAAGGGCCAGTAAAATATATTGGAATTCCTACAACTCAGGTGAAGAATGTTGTGTTAGTGCAGAATTGAAGCAGATATTGTTAGGCCATACAGAATTGAAATAATATCTACCATCTAGTTTATATTAACAGATATAGGATTCTAATTGGCGTGCCCCTGTCGGAGTCTGACTCTGTGGCAGAAGATGAGCTGGAACAAGAACTGACAGCGAGTGAGAGGGCAGCTCTGTTGGGCTTGGAGGAAACTGGGGAAGGACAGAGTCAGTCCAGGCCAGGCTGTTCGGAATTAACAAGGCCTGCAGACAGGGAGGAACAGACCTCAGCCGAGGAGCATGAACCACCCCCTTCTGATGCAAGGGCTTGGAGAGTGCAGAGGAGGCGGGATCAGCTCAGACGGAGGAGGCCACGCACGAGGAGAGTGCCCTGCCAAGCTTCACCAGGCACACCTGGGGAATGAGACTTAAGGAGACGTTATGGGGAGGGGCATTTGTCAGGAACAAACGTTGAGTTCCTGGAGTGTTGTGTGCCAACGTTTGAACTTGCCAAGAATCCTTGCATTCCTGTGTGGCATTCTGGACTGATTATCTGTATCTTTTACCCCCTGAACTCCTTGCTTTGTTCTTGTTTTGCTAGATAAGTTTGGGATTTAGTGCTGTGCAGCCTTGGTGCAGACAGCGCTGGGCTGGACTAATTGCGACCAGAGGCTGTTTGGGGTTTGTTTGGGGGAGATTTGGAGCACTAAAAGGGCCAGTTTGAACTGCCAGCTGTTTGTGTTATCTCTGTGCCGTGCCCTGCGTCATCACACTAATGTCCTGATATCATTAAATATGATTTGCAGAGGGTATTTTCTCTTTGAATCAAAATAACTCATCTAATTAGAACAGAAACTAAAAGTTAGTAGACAATTTACAGAAGCATGGTGGAAACTGGATTTGTCCAGAATAAACGGACATTTGTCAAATCACCAATAAAGACAGGATGAGAAGGATAAACCTCCCGCTGCCAGATGTTTCTGAAAATGAGTTGATCTAAGTCAATGACCAAAATGATCTGGATACAGAGGGCCATGTTATCAGGGGCGATCCTGCCTGCATTATGGTGTGCCAATTGCGGTGGAGCTCAGCAACATCTGGAAGGCAAGAGGATTCCTTACCTGACCTAGATACATTTTCAGAATAATCACCAGTGGTAGAAATCATCCATTCTGCAATTTCTGAAGTTTGTTAGTTTATTAGTTTTGGATACTGCTTACTTGGAGAAAGTCAGCATTGCAATTCAAGAACTGCATCATAGCAGCCTGTTGAAATACCCAACATGGATAAGCTTGACATGCTGGGTGACAGGAACTGTCAGCCCGTTTCCTGCCATAATTATATTGTGAGAGTCCTACAGGGGGTTATGAACAATGCATTTCATTCTTGTCAATATCTGTTGAAGGTGCTGCTCTGTCATTTTGTATATGGGGCTTTTATGATTATGATTATTATGATTATTAAATCAACAAAAAACTTAGAGCTCAGGCCTGCAGGTCTTCTTACCACTGCTGGGTAATATTAAAATGTCATTACTGAGTTCTCAACTTTTGCCTTGCTATAATATTATTCTCTGTTGATCGCTTTCCTGAAACTGAAATTTAAAACTGTCATTTCTTGCAGATGTGGTTCAGCTGCACATATAAGGGAAGCAAAATTAAATATTCATTCAAAGAGTGCATTTCAAGCTAAAATTGACTGACGCTCCTCAAGGCAAAAAAAAAATGTATTTAAGTCGCAAAATAATATTTCTATCTTTTTTTTTTAAGAAAAGGGAGAATTTTAAAAATGCATCATGTCTGCTTATATAGTTCAAGCAAACAGTCACAAAACGCGTTTATCCCCCAACATCAGAAGGGAATCTCTCCTCTTGGCTTTTTGTATCTATTTTCCTTGATGATGTTAGCCTCATTGCTGTTTCAGATGCAGCAGGCAACTTTCAAAGGGGCAGCAATTTTGAAACAGCATTCGCCCAATTTCAGCGTACAGTCATAAACAAAGGTAGGTCATCAGGTGTTGATCAGACATTTGGGGTTTCAGTTCCTTTCAGCCTGTATTGTCACAACCAAAAGTAAGAGAAGATGTTTTCCAAAAATTTGAGGTGGACATCCAGTTGCCCACTTGCCCCTTGGAAAAGTGCCACAGATGGAATTCAGGATCCATTCAATGGAGCCCATCACATGTGTTATGAGCTCTTTAAAACTTAATCACTCTCTCCCAATCTATATGAAGGAATTTCTTTGGAAATTAAGATTCATCGACCTTGAATGATGATAAGATCTAAGTCAAAGACCAAATGTTCTTGATGTGGAGGGCCATGTTTTCAGAGACAATCCTGCCCACATTACATGGAAAACAGTCCTATCTCTACCATAACCATTGTCACCACTACCATCACCAATTCCAGTGGGGAATTAACTTTTCACGTCAACATGGTTTGTTCATTCTGAATACACCTGTGATCAAGTATGAAAACTTTTTGCAAAGTTGCAAAAGACAACACTAAAACATGATGAATAAAATTATTCTGAATAGGTACATGATATCCTTTCCCACCACTAAGGGCCAGTAAAATATATTGGAATTCCTACAGCTCAAGGGAAAAATGTTGTGGTAGTGCAGAATTGAAGCAGATATTGTTAGGCCATACAGAATTTAAATAATATCTACTATCTAGTTTATATTAACACATATCGGATTCTAAGACTAATGTTCTCATATCATTAAATATAATTTGCAGCAGGTATTTTCTCTTTGGGCCCTAATAGAAAAACATCTGCCTAGGATTGAACTCTCAACCTTCTAAGTGGGAGGCAAGTGTCTTAACCTCCAGGCCACCGTGCTGCTCCATTAAAGTAATCAGATATTAAGGTCAATATGATATTGCTTTACAAACAGCCCAGAAGAAACTAAATAATAAAAAAAAATATGCAACTCTATTTTATTTTTCAACTGAGCTATCATTACCTACACTACCTTGGCTGGTCTTAAAAAGCTAAGCAAGATTGGACCTCATTAGAACCTGGATAAGGGATTATCACAACATAACTGAACTGTTGGTTATGTTAACCATCATCTTCATCAACCACAATGGCTATAGCAAAACAAACCCTCTCTTGAAGCCGAGGTGGCGCAGTGGTTAGAGTGCAGCACTGCAGGCTACTTCAGCTGACTGCTAGCTGCAGTTCGGCGGTTCAAATCTCACCGGTTCAAGGTTGACTCAGCCTTCCATCCTTCCGAGGTGGGTAAAATGAGGACCCAGATTGTTGGGGGCAATATGCTAACTCTGTAAACTACAGCTTAGAGAGGGCTGTAAAGCACTATGAAGCGGTATATAAGTCTAACTGCTATTGCTATTGCTATTGAAGAAGACAGCGGCAAACCACTTTCACAGTATTGCTAGGAATGTTGTTTAGATGTTTCTTTGAAGTCAGCAGGAATTCAGCTCAACTGCCAGAGGTAATTTATAACCTTCTAATATGAATTTATTTTTCAGCCCTACATTGTGGCAAGGCATATGATTCACAATGGCCTTATTTTTATTTTATTTTGTTTGCTTGCAGTGAAGGCTAGTAAATAAACAAAAGAAAGAGAAATACTTAGATGCACCAAACGTAATTCAGCTGTTGCATTTAGCTTGATAAGTCAACAAATTACTGAATGGCTCTACAGTTTCTTAGGAGATCTGCTCCTTAATATTTCCCTGTTCTCCCCTGTACATTCCTCCTTTTACCAATGCTTTCTTTTTTCTTTTTATCTCTACTTTCCCCTTACCAAGTTGCTATCTAGGTCATATTCCTATTCTACCCTAATCCAATGTAAAAGTTGTCTTGTTTGTGTTTCATGCTCCAGTGGTGACTTTTCTAAGACCCTAACTAACACAAGAACAGTCCTCCTCCTCCTCCTCCTCCTCCTCCTCCTCCTCCTCCTCCTCCTCCTCCTCCTCCTCCTCCTCCTCCTCCTTCTTCTTCTTCTTTTCACTAGGACCAACACCTATTGGCATGAGAACTTTAAATCGCATCGCCCAGGTCACCAACAGTGTCTGCAGAATTTGCAGGATGGTGGCTGGCACTGACATCCACAGGGAGTAAGAATGGTGAAAGAGTGTGACGGCATCACACCTCAAGCTCGATCCCTTTCAGATATGCATGTGACATCTCATATGCATAGAGAAAAGGCGCAGATCTCAAATTGTGATGTTACAATTTGGCTGCTTCTATCAGCCTTGACTTCTGCAAGATGCCACAGCAAATTCCAGAATTTTGCTGGAAAATGTACCCTATCATTTTCGGGGTAAGTGTTCTTATTATTCTTTCCCACAGCTTTCAGGTCAGCTTAGTCTGTCCCAAAGATACCAAGTATGGTGTCACACTTCAAATCCAGCAAAGTTTTATTCTTATTTTTCTTTCTCTCTTTCTTAAATCCCAAAGTAAGAGGGTGTATGTACTTTTTCATATCCCAAAGGTGCTTTTTCAGGAGGCAACTGGACTTTCTTGTTTTTTCGTTTCAAGACGTTTCGCTTCTCATCCAAGAAGCTTCTTCAGCTCTGTCAGGATAGTAGGGAATGGAAGGATTCATACCAGTGGTGAAATCCAATTTTTTTTACTACCGGTTCTGTGGGCGTGGCTTGGTGGGTGTGGTGTGGCTTGGTGGGTGTGGCTTGATGGGCGTGGCAGGGGAAGGATACTGCAAAATCCCCATTTCCTCCTGATCAGCTGGGACTCGGGAGGCAGAGAATAGATGGGGGTGGGGCCAGCCAGAGGTGGTATTTGCCGGTTCTCTGAACTACTCAAAATTTCCACTACTGGTTCTCTCAGAATTGGTCAGAACCTGCTGGATTTCACCCCTGATTCATACTCCTTGCAGACAGCTGGCCATTTGCATCCTTTTAGAGGGTCGTTGAAGCACTTGGAGGTTTATCTGTGTCTTCAGGGTCACCTGAGTGGTGCTCCTGGTTCCTGTAGTCTGCAATTTTTTTTCCCTCTGGAAATCCATTCCTACTCCCACACCATTGAATGAGGAACCAGGAGCACTGCTCCGGTGACTCTGAGGACACAGATAAACCTCCAGGTGCTTCAATGACCCTATAAAAGGATGCAAATGACCAGCTGTCTGCAAGGAATATAAATCCTTCCATTCGCCACTATCCTGTCAGAGCTGAAGAAGCTTCTTGGGTGAGAAGTGAAACATCTTCAAAAGAAAAAAACAAGGAAGTCCAGTTGCCTCCTGAAAAAGCACCTTTGGGACAACCATGACCTGCATGACTGATAATTTCTAGACTTTACTTTTTCATATGATTTTACATGCTATCTGGATTTTGTTCTTGGTATCATATTGTTGTTTTCTTCTAGGCAAGAAGTTCAAATGTGCAGAGAAAACTAACATAGACTCAAAATGGGCTTCTCTATTTTGGCTTTTTTTGGGGGGGGTTAAAATAAATGATGACATCATGCAATATGTCATGTGTTGCTGTTCATCTGAAGTTGCATTTACCTACTTTTAAGAACTGCTAAGGACCAAATGATTTTTACTATGTCCTGATACGTAAAACCACAGAACACAAAGAGTGTGTACTTTCTTTTTCATAGGTCACTGAGCTAATGGTGAGATACAAAAATTGTCACCTTTTGTCCCTGCTTGATCCAGGCTAATTAAACAATTAGTCAAATTAGTCGTGGATAACTGGATAATTGTGTATGATAACAATCACAGTAAGAACTCTGTGGGGTGCTCATGCAGAGGTGGGTTCCTGCCGGTTCGGACCGGTTCTTTAGAACCAGTAGCGGGAATTTCCCCCCACTCACTGAACCAGCAGCAATGGCTGGCTGGACACACCCCCAAACTGGGTCTCTCAGCGGCGCCATAGGCACCGCCATCTTGTTTTTGCTTCTGCGCATGCGCAGAAGCTGTTTTTTGCTTCTGGGCATGCGCAGAAGCTGGATTTTCAGCACTGCGCATGCGCGTATGTGCTGGCACGGCCGTGCGGCATGGGAGGAAGCGAACCGGCAGCGAAGTAAGTCAGAACCCACCCCTGTGCTCATGTCACTGAAAGGGACTCTACTTAAGTAGAGTGTCTTTACACTCTACTTAAACTGAAACTGTTTAAGTCAATTAGGTGAACATAATATCTTTTACTTCTAGCAGAAATACATTTGGTTACATGTTTAACTTCTATAAATCTTCAAATCTGTCTTTTTTTTCCCCCAATTCATTTATTTCCAATTCAAGGTGCATTTTTCTACACCATTAAAATAAGAAAAATATTTTTACATTTGGGATCTTTTCAAAGCGGAAAAAAAACAATTTTCTTTTCTCAAGCATTTCTCTCTACATGACAACTTAAGTCTCTGCTGAGCATTTTGCTTTACCATAAATGCAATTGTCTTGTAAAATTATTTGCTGATTAAATTTGGCTTCTGCCTAAATAAATGTCATACCTGAACCATAAAAACCAGGATTTAGCTAACTAATTATGCAACACACATTACTTTATCTCATTTTCTTTTCACTGATGAGTCTAGCCCAGAATGATTATTGTTTAATTATGTTTACAAAAACACAGGCAAAAAACTATAATCTACAAAGGGTACATCCTGGTATTAATTGATTCAGAGAATTCAAAGCACCAAAATCTAATGCCAATCTGTCTTTGAAAAGCCCCACACTTCCTTTTAATCTGTTGCTATTAATTACAACAGCAATCGATAACTGGTTCCCATTGATCAACCTTCTTATTTTGTCAGTCAGACAAGAAAATGAGATATGCACACAATAGGAAATGCTTTTCTTTTCTCCCTGGCTGCCTAAGAGCACAATGAGAAGAAAACGAGCATTGTCATCAGGTACATCTGGAGAACATTCTCCTTTCATGGTTCTTTCACTGACTTTAACTTTCATCCACTCTTAGGCACATGGATTATTTCCCCCTTTTCCACCACTGTAGAATTCACCCCAAGTAGAACATCTAATTTCTCTTCCAAAAGTGAATAATCAGCTAAAGAAAGCATGGATGTAAAGGGAATGTAGATGAAACTGAACTATAATGTTCCAGCCTTTTCCCAAATCTCATTGTACTGCATGAGTTTTAATAGCCATGAGTACTAATGCCAATAAAGGAGAATGATTATAGCTCAGGGTTGAAATGAAAGGTCCTTGGTGCTCTCAGAGCTTGGTTGTTTTCTTGCAGACATTTCAATATTCAAACTAGGTAACATCATGAGTGCTGGTAATTAATACTGATGATACCTAGTTTGGGAAATGAAACATCTGCAAGAAAACAACCTAGCTCAGAAAGCACCAAGGATCCTTGATGAGAACTGGGAATATTTGCAATATCTGCTCCCAGTTCTATCCCAGATTGCTAGCCAGGGCCGTGTGAACATACCCTAAACAACATCATTAACTTACAAATGAAGTTTTCAAACCATCTCTTGGTAAAGTGATTGCACGTTCAGTAGAAATTGGCATACTGCAAGTTCAGCGAACTTCCATTGTTCTTTCTATTGTAGTTGTGTGTAAAAAGCCATCAAACAGAAAGCCAGTGGCATAAAAGCAAGCAAACAAACAAATCACCTTTAGGTTAGAAAAGTCAACTGTCCCAAAATTACTATATAATTCAGCACAGAAATGATACAAAATTCAATTAAAAAAAATGAACGCTATGAACCTGTGCAACTAACAGTTTCAGAATGATCTGGAATAACCGATTGAATTAGCCAGTCCAACAATTCAGACTGAGTTGGATTGAAATGGACACAATAAAGGTACACACTGGATGGAAGGCTGAGTCAAGCTGGTGAGAATTGAATTGCTGGCAGTGAGCAGAATTAGTCTGCAGTACTGCATTATAACGGCTCAAGTGCATCCTTGGGTGCAATAAATCAGTGCAATCAGCCAGACTCTTCAGCATTATTTGTGTAAGAGAAGTCACTGCAGTTGAGGAAAAAAAATGAAGACCAGGTGGATATACCAGTGCCAGGCTGACCAGGAAAACGAGTGGTTAGCCCATCATTGTCCCAGTTGCCACCCATTTCACTTAATCTATTTAATATATTAAGCCAGTTCCATGAAACTCCATGTGAATTTTGTTTGCTTGTTCTCTGATATTAAGAGCTTGACATGCAAGACAGAAACTTAGGGTCAGGGTCAACTCACAAATGTGACTGATGTCTGACTCTTCTTTCAGTCAAGTTTTATCAGAGTTTCTTTGATATTTTCTCCTTCCTTCCTTCCTTCCTTCCTTCCTCCCTCCCTCCCTCCCTCCCTCCCTCCC
>QLTV01002540.1:350513-368525 GCA_003457575.1 Thermophis baileyi | reverse complement strand
AGAATAGAATAGAATAGAATAGAATAGAATAGAATAGAATAGAATAGAATAGAATAGAATAGAATAGAATAGAATAGAATAGAATAGAATAGAATAAGGAATAGAATACTTTATTGGCCAAGTGTGATTGGACACACAAGGAATTTGTCTCCAGTGCATAACCTCTCAGTGTGCATACAAACAACAAAGTAATATAATCATAATCATGATGCCAATAAGAGGGTAGTAGAACAGATGAGAAGGATAATAGTAATACAGCCATATGACATGGGTAAATGTCCTTAGACACAAGACAGTACTGTAGGAATTAGGTGTTCAGCAGTGATGCCACGAGGCAAAAAACTATCTTTGCGTCTAGTTGTTTTGGCATGCAATGCCACATAGCAGCATCCTAAGGAGAGGAATTGAAACAGATTATGTACAAGATGTGAGGAGTAGATATTGTAGGTATTTTCTCAGCCCTCTTTCTAGATTGTGCAGTACACAGGTCCTCAATGGAAGGCAGGCTGGTTGCAATTTTTTTCCCCTGCAGTCCTAATTATTCATTGAAGTCTGTACCTGTCCTGTTTGATTGCTATTTCTGCATAGTAACAGAAGGACTGCTTTCTTTGAAATTGGAAATGCAGGTCATAGCAGCATGATTATGTTCCATATGTTGCAAGAAGAAATCTTTGGAAATGCCTTCAAGTGCATGATGGGCATTTGGAGGTCTGGTCAAGGAAACCGCCTATGTGCCAAAATCCATCAAAAATGGAAGTGTTCCTAGGAAACCTTTGCTGATTGACTGTTATGTGACTCACTGGGCATTTTTAAGCTTCTTGAAATATGGTTGACATGTTTATGAAGATCTGTGTTGAGCATAAAGTGGATGAAAAAATCTACGTATCACTCTCAGTTGCTTGAGAGGGATAAGAGGACAAAGAGAATAGAGTGTTATTTTTTCTCTCTTTAAAAAAAATTAAAAATGGCAGTAGTCCCCTTGACAGCTCCACACAAGTGAATTATTGGCTTTTTATATAGGTAGGCAACAGTTTTGGAGTTTCACACATAAAATGGGAAATTAGGGAAGAACTAAGGCCAAAGTTTTAAAAGACAAAATATGCAGCATTTTGTACCTTAAAGAGTTGACTTCTTCTTTAAAAAAAGCTTATTAAGAACAGTATACAGGAAAACAAACCAATACAAACATATAAAATTGTAGAATATAAAACCATAACATAGAATTATGACCTCAATGACACAAGATAGTAGAGAAAACAATGACACAGAAGCATCAATTCAGCCATAAATCTACACGAGCCCCCTGATTTTTAGCTGGCACTGAACGTCAACTAGGTTTATTATTAACCTAGCTAAGAACAGGGATTCCATAATAATGGCTTAAAAGCATATGCTATTTTTCATTACAAATAGAAGTGCTGAAACTTTGAAAGAAACTGTCATGAATTCTCACCCATTCTGATTATAAATGTACTACATATTTCCAAATCCTTAATTTGAATAGCTCCCCATTATTATAGAAATACCTTTTTTCAATCCTACCAAAAGTGAAGTTTGTGTATTATAAAAACCCTTTTATTTTTTTATTTTTTAAAAAAAATTGGAGGAAATTCTCCTTTTTTTAAATAATAATGATTAGAATCAAACAGCACAATTCTCTTGTGTCCTTCAGGATTGCTAACTTGAGGAAATTAGCAATAATGTAAATGTAATGTAATGTGCATATTCCCTCTGTACTACAATTCAGAGAAATGCATTCATTACTTCTGCATTAATGTTTGCACTGCTGATATCAACAGAGAACACGATAATTGCCCTGACAGTCAGAACTGAAATAAGAGTATTAATAGTGCAGGATCTCACTACATCTGTTGAGGGATCTCTTTAAAGTGACTCAAAGCATGGTTATACTTTTCTGTGATAACAGTTGGAGCATGTGGAGTCACTGTTTAAAGCACATTTTAAATAATGGCTGCTTTAATGAGTCAGGTCATTAAGGAATTGACTCATTAAAGCAGCTGCATCTTTTTTTTCTCCTTCAGGCTAACATGTTCCTGGGTTTTCCAAATCAGCTGAATATTTTCGAAGCATCCTCTCTCCTACTACCTATCATAACATCTTTTTTTTTTTAAAGAAAAATCACACCGTTAGACCATAACAGGCGATCCTTTCAGTTTCTCCATCTTTACAGTTTTCTGATAGAAGAAGGAAAAAGAAGCAGAAAAACAGAGTTTGAAGTGTGATAGAAGTATGAATGTTATTTCCCTTACTGATTAAAAGAATAGGGGTTTCTAAAGCCATAAGCTGATATAGTATAATCTGCGTGGACCAAAGAGGCAACTTTCTCCATTCTCCATTGAAAATTAGAGGAAAAAAATGAGGTTCAGAAATTGTGCCAAGATAAACAGAGTGTAGAAAGTATACACAGATTTTCACTTACAACAAAGATATATACTCAGTTTTCTACTACTCTCTTCCTGTCCTTATACTCATTTGACCTATCTCTATTTTCATACTCAGTTATGGTGGTGGGGAAGAAGAATTCAAGGCAAAATACATTTTAGATTCCAAATGTAGAGGTACGTTGGAATATTTGATCTACTGGAAAGGTTACCCAGACACTGAAAGATGTTGAGAAGAGTGGATAGTATCCATGTCACTAATAGGTTTCGCTTACCTTTGCTACTGGTTTGGAGATGTGCGTGCATGCATGCGCCACTTCTGCACATGCACAGATCATCCGTGATGATGTCCGGGTGGGTGGGTGGAGCCTCCCGCCGCTGCCGCTACCGGTTCGCTTGAACCGGGGCGAACTGGTAGCAACCCACCACTGATCCATGTCCTATTTTCTTAACCATTTCCATTGACAATAGTCCTGTAAATCCAAGTCCCAAAATTCACATTTCTTTCCACTCAATGTATTTAGGCAATGAAGAAGTATGGGTTGGAGAGGTCACCAGTTTGGGTAATCAGGCTACGATATGGGTTTGACTGTTTATATTGATTTTGTCCCTTTCCAGCCTTCTGGATGGGGAAAATTCTTCGATCAGAACATGGATATTTATTTTTTTGTCTTCTTCCGGCCCGCTAGCCAATGTGAACGTTCTCCCTGCTATCTCTATCCCTCCAGATTCTAGGGCAGGGGTGTCAAACTCGATTTCATTGAGGGCCACATCAGGGTTGTGTTTGACCTGGGGGGGGCGGGGGTGTGTGGCCAGGGTGGGCATGACCAGCTCAATGTCACTCGTGTTGGGGTGCCTGTGGTGACCCAAGTGCTCTGCCAATGAAAACGGGCTCCCGAGCTCTGTTTTCTCCTGCGATGGCCTCCTGCAACCCTCTGCCACTGAAAACAGAGCTCAGGAGCCCGTTTTCATTGGCAGAGCACTTGGGCTGGTCATTCGCTGTTTCCAGGGTGACCCCGTGGGTCAGATCTAAGCACGCCATGGGCCAGATCCGATCCCCGGGCCTTGAGTTTTACACCCCTGTTCTCGGGTAAGACATTCTGATTTGGACAAACTATCTGAGCAACATTGTTGCACCACCACCGCAATAACTTCTTATTGGGAAGACGTTTCTTTCTTTGGGTGGAGGGGGAAATTACTTGTCAGATGATTACTTCTACCAGAAGGGACGCATAAAAAACAACAACAATGCAATATTAAGTATCTATTGGATTACTGATCCAAAGGATGTACAACAGGATGTGCTGTTTACAAATTTGTAAATACAGTATTTTGGCTGCCAGCAGTTCGGCAGTTCGAATCTCACCAGGCTCAAGGTTGACTCAGCCTTCCATCCTTCCGAGGTGCGTAAAATGAGGACCCAATTTGTTGGGGGGCAGTATGCTGACTCTGTAAACCATTTAGAGAGGGCTGTAAAGCACTGTGAAGCGGCATATAAGTCTAAGTGCTATTGCTATTTCCCACATATTTCTAGTAGTAAGAGAGCATTTCAATCTGCAACAGAATACAGTCAACTTCTCCTCATACTTCTCTTCTTCACATATACAGTAAACTTCTCTTCCTCCTCCTCTTCTCTTTCTCTTTGTCCAGTAAAAGATCTTAATCAACAAAGATTCATCGAAAACAGACTGACTGCCCAATACATCGGCTTTTCCAATTTATGTAAACTTCATTGGACACTCTGCTGATGCAGCTTCAATGAATCCCAACCATATGTATTAAAGTGTCTTTTATAAGAGAGGAATAGTTTTTTTTCCCCAATGTGACTGAATTGGGGCAGCCCCATTAAAACTAGAGATATACTTCTATGTTATCCCAGCAAGGGATTATATTAAATAAAACGCCTTTGACTGACATGAGTTTCCTATTACTCAGTTCGTCCTTTGCTGGCAGAACAGGAGGACATATAAATTGCAATGTCAAGGCAACTCGTCCCCAAGGCTGCAGATATATTTCTTGCATTTACAACCTGATTGAACCATACTCAGAGCTGCAAATAAATGCAAGTAACAATTGACTGGACCAAAAATTCAGGAAGAGTCTGGTAGTATTTTTTTTTCTGAGTACCAAATTTTATTAAAGGCATAGGACGGTGATGGCGAACCTATGGCACGCGTGCCACAGGTGGCATGCGGAACCATATCTGAGGGCACACGAGGCGTTGCCCTATGTCAGCTCCAGCGCACATGTGCGTGCTGGCCAGCTGATTTTCGGCCTTCCAGAGGGCGGGGGAAGCCGTTTTCACCCTCCCCAGGCTTCAGGAAAGCCTCCTGAAGCCTGGGGAGGGCGAAAAATGGACCCAACGGGCCTACCGGAAGTTTGGAAATGAACTTCTGGTAGGCCCTTTGGGCCCATTTTTCGCCATCCACAGGCTCCAGAGGCTTTCCTGAAGCCTGGGGAGGGCGAAAAATGGCCCAACGGGCCTACCGGAAGTCCGGAGGCTTCAGTGAGGCCTGCGCGCATGTGTGTGGGGGCAGTGCGTGGGGGGGTTGTGCACGCATGCATGTGGGGGGAGGGCATTGCATTATGGGTGTGGGCACGTGCGCGCGCGCTATTGCGCGCACATGCACCCTTTTGGCACCCAAGCAAAAAACGTTTTGCCATCACGGGCATAGGTTTTCCCAAGGAAGAGCACATTCAACCACCTTATATGGTTCTGGACAATTTATTTCTAGAAAATGTTTGGCAGTGGATAGATTGCACATTATGAGAAGGAAACAAAATGATGGAATAGGCTCTGTAATTTTTAGTGCTCCAAATGGAGAGTTTTGCACCAGCTAGAAGCTAGTTTCAACAGAAGAGAATATTCGTAACTCGGGATTGAATTGTCTTTGGTGGTTCCTTCTTCCTCAAACAGTAAACAACAGCCTGAATCAAATAATAATCAAGAACACTCCCACCAGAAGTTCAGGGCAAGCCACTAGTATATAAGTAGAAACCAAAACCCATTCCATTCTAGCACTGATGAATTACCTAGTTTGGTAATGAAATGTCTGAAAGAAAACAACCAAGTTCAGAGAGCACCAAGGACCCCACAGAAGCCAGTCTGTGGAACAATAGCAATAGTACTAGCAATAGCACTTAGATTTATATACCGCTTTATAGTGCTTTACAGCCCTCTCTAAGTGGTTTACAGAGTTAGCATATTGCCCCCAACAATCTGGGTCCTCATTTTACCCACCTCAGAAGGATGGAAGGCTGAGTCAACCTTGAGCCGGTGAGATTTGAACCACCGAACTGCAGCTAGCAGTCAGCTGAAGTAGCCTGCAGTGCTGCACTCTAACCACTGCGCCACCTCGGCTCACAAGCAAAATGACAGACTCTTGCTGTAGGAGATGACAAGGTTGAGCCAGAGGGAGGGGTCAAACATGTCATTAGTCACGAGTCCCTGCATGCCCTCAGGAGATCTAAGTCCAGTCCACCTTGAATGCCTCTCTTATCTCCTACACCTTTCCCTTAATGGCCAGTTGGCCAGTTTCTTTTAGAGAGCTTAAGCTTGCAATAAATCTTTATACTCATTTGAACTGCGGGATTTCCTGGACACTTGACATTTGCATCATTATTGTAATTCTATAATGGCACTTGCACAGCCCTGAAGCACTCTTGGGAAATTAAAAAAAAATGGTGGAGGGTCAGAAAAAAAATTACAGAGTTGAGGTACGATTATTTACTTATTTAGTGTATACCGTATCATACATGGGCTAGCAATATAAATTAATATTTCAACTAGATTAGTAGAACCCAATAAAATATAAATGTCAAAAAGTTCTATGTTCAAATCAAAAAGTTCTATGTTCAAATATTGGTGTGTGTGTGTGTGTGTGTGTGTGTGCGCGCGCGCGCGCGTGTGTGTGTGTATCTCAATCAGATACTGGACCAGTATATGCCCTCAGCTTACAGCCAGTCACAATATGATCTACAGTTTGACGTGGGACCCCACAGTCACACTGAGGGGAGGATACTTATGCCCCATTTATAGAGAGAGTCCTGGCAGACACCATGTGAGGTGTGAATCCTATTCAGGATTGACCATTGCTGAAGTGGTAGTTCAAAGCTTGGTTTTGAACTTGGCTTTGTGGGGTCATTTATATGCCTTTCTATGAGTGGGCATTCAGTGACCAATTTGGCTGTGATGAACTGTGATGGTAAAGAACCTCAAAAGGAGAAGAATGGATGGTGAGAAACAGCTTCACGATTTTGCCTTCTGTTAAATGAGGGTGTTGTGTTAGACCTCATCATATGCTCTTATGGTGGCCATTTTGCATGAGTGCCCCTGACGTGTTCTAAAAACATTGGTGAGCCTTGAAGAATGAGATTAACAATGGCAAAGAAAATTCTGGAAATTTGGTACGGCTTACACTGGGGCCTGTATTCGTGTAAAGATTCATTTAGGCATATTTATAAAAAGAAACATGGATAACGTAAGTTTTGGACTTCCCCTGTAGTTAAATATTTCTTTTTGATTTGAAAGTCCCTTCTTTCCCTTACCTGTTAAATAAATTCTAGTTATGTTTTACATCTCAAGAAATTGTTCAGATTTCTCTCTCTTTTTATCTCACATCTCCTTTAGAAGTTGGTCCCTCGTGGGCTGACGGAGGGAAGTTACTGTTTTGGAGCTTAGAAATCATTTCACAGCTATCCTATTATTACAAGAACTGAGATCCCATAATTCCACATATTGCAAACAGCTTCTGATAGAGAAAGTGAGTAAACAACTGGCTCTCAGCTGTAGTGAATGACATTTTCAATAAAACGTTTGAGGAAAAGCAACCAGGAGTGAAACTGAAAGAACTGACATTTTACTTCTACTCTCTTCTAGGTAAACTCTTTCAGGGTGCATGATTTCCCATAGCTGTGACTGTGAATGTAGATTGCATGAGCGCAGAGAACAGCAGAAAATAGCTTAGTTCAAATAAACAATAATACCTCTCTCCTAGAATTTTCTCTCTGCCCATTCCTTTCCCTTAATTTTGCTCCTTTGGTTTTCTGTTTACCTTTTCTTTCCTCTGAGCCATACCAGGGGTGGGTTCTAACTTACCTCGCCGCCGGTTCGCTTCCTCCCACGCCACGTGGCTGCGTGCGCATTGCATGCGGCATGGCCGCGCGTGTGCATGCATGCACAGTGCTAAAACATTGCAAAACATTCCAAAAAAGCCAAAAACAAGATGGCGGCACATGCACAGTGCCAGGGACTCAGCTTCTGCGCATGTGCAGAAGAAAAAAAATAGCAAAAAATTCCAAAAAAAGATGGTGGCGTCCACGGACTGGCACCGACAGAACCGGATCCGTGACATCACCGGTTCTATAGAACCAGTGCGAACTGGGAGGAACCCACCTCTGAGCCATACCAATCCTTTGCATACCTGGATATGTAATCTTTCTAGGTTCCTAAATCAAGGAGAGAAACAACCTAGAACTAAGGAGAAATTTCCTGACAGTTAGAACAATTAATCAGTGGAACAACTTGCCTCCAGGAGTTGTGAATGCTCCAACACTGGACAGTGTAACAGTGAGAACAATCAGTGGAATGGCTTGCCTTCAGAGGTTGTGGTAGAAGAGTAGCCAACAAACTAAGGCATATACATATACATATATTTATTCAATCTGGAATCTCTGGAAAGAAAGATCTGCCTCTTACTACATTTGATGTAGAAAGGAAGAGGCAGAGAGTGAGAGAAAGGGAATCCAACCTAAAGACCATCCAAACAACCAAACTAGCATGCAATAAAGAGGTTTTTTTACCCCATAACTTAGGACTCTGAAAATTCCACCCAGGGAGGAATATAAAAAGTGTTAAAATGTCATAGATGTACAATTCTTTGGGAAAAGGGAGAAGATAAGATGTTAGCATCCAACTTCAACCTCATTAAAAAGTTTTCTTCAGAAAGCACAAAGAACCTCTCAGTGTATGATCTGACAAGGGTTTTGGTGTTTTGGTGGTTTGTCACAGAACTTGATGATGATTTGGACTGAGAGGGAAGGACTGGCCCAAGTTGGTTTCAATGTTCTCCCCCCCCCTACAATCTTCCTTTGGTTCATTTATTTTCTTTATATATATATATATATATATATATATATATACATACATACATACATACATACATACATACATACATACATACATACATACATACATACACAGTATATAGTTTGTTTATACATTTTCAATTGACATATATAAGTGCTTTGTGAACTGTGTATTGTCTGGGTCAATTGCTTACATAATAAAATTTTCCCAGCTCCTAATTTCTACTTCTATTATCCAACCATTTATAAAACAAATCCCATATTTGGAATTATTCCGTATCTTCCTTCTCTTTTATCTTTAATGTCAGTCTATCCATTTCTGTGCAATCTAGTATTTTTTTAATTCCATCTTCTCTTGGTGTTTCCTCATTTTTCCAATACTGTGCAAATACAATTCTTGCTGCCGTCAAAACATGCAATATTAAATACAAATTCCCTTTATTATATTTTCTGGTTTCAATGTTCAAAGGAGGATTGGAAAATCGGTCTTCCCAATACTACACCAGGTTAGCTCTCAAAGACTAAAAAAAAGGAAACCATTTTGAAAGCCTATTCCTGGAAGGTGAGGTCATAAGCCAATTACCTCCCTTTCAGGGGTGGGTTCTAACTTACCTCGCTGCCGGTTCGCTTCCTCCTGTGCCACGTGGCCGCACCTTGTGGGCACACAAGCACTTTGGCGCGCGCACATACGCAGTGCCGAAAAATACAAAAAAATCCCCCCCCCAAAAAAAGCTGAAAACAAGATGGTGATGCATGCACAGTGCTGGAAACTCAGTGCAGAAGAAAAAATAAATTTAAAAAAAAAACCCCCCCCCCAAAAAAATCCCAAAAAAAGATGGCAGCACCCACAGACCGGCACCGACCGAACCGGATCCGTGACATCACGGTGACACCACCAGTGGGTCGCTACCGGTTCGGGCGAACCAGTCTGAACCGGGAGGAACCCACCTCTGCTCCCTTTCCTTTAGAACAGAGTTCCCCAACCTTTTTGGCTTTGTGGACCAGTGAGGGAGGGGGGAGAAGGGATTGTTTCACACACACATGGCGGGCAAGCACATGTATGTGTGCAGCTCCATTTGTGCAAACAGTGGGCACATGCACCCATCACTCGTGCAAATGCAGTGCACACACGAGTGAGTGGGAATGCATGCGCACATGCGTTCGCCCACCACTTCCGCAGCCTGGTTCCGAAAGGCTCAAGGTCTGATAGTGGACTGCGGCCCAGGGGGTACCCTTACTTTAGAAGACAATTTCAGCAAAGAAGCCAGAGATGAATGAATCAATCTGTTCAAAAAATAAACCAAGAATCTCCACTGAAAATCTCTTTCCTTTCAGAGCTCTGGTGTGCTATTCTATGCAAAGTAGTAAATTTTAGCATGGGTTAAGGCTATGACATATTGCATCTGAAACACTTCCTCTCTTTTTTATATATATACAGTACATTCGCGGGTGTCATTTGTTTTTCTGAGCAATTTGAAAGGAAATGGGCCATGGTGAGCTTTGCAGCTTCTGAGACAGACTACTGAATATATCTGTTCATTCTTGATAAAGAGACTGCACTGTCCTTTCTAGAGTCCGGAGAGAAGCATTTTATATTGGCATTATGACTTATCTTGGGCAAACCAGGCATGTCAAGGTAGCAAATATATGCACTTTTTGAGTTAACAGCCTGCCCCCCTTCCAGAAGAAAAAATAAAAAAAAAATGATTGGCCAGCTCTTCTTTCTTCCTACAGAATAATGTTGTATGTGCTTTTTGGGGAGGCTCTGTCATATTTGTAAGACTTTTGTGCATTGTTTGTCAAAAGAAGACAGATTAATCTCCTTAATATATCATAGAGAGTTCCCCATTTTGATATCCGTTTATGCTATTATCATTCTGCTAGTTTCTATTTCTCAGCTTCAGCTATGACAGCCATAATGTGGAGTTAGAAGAGAAGGAGATCTCATTTTATATCCTTCCTTAGATGACAGCTAAATATATATTTGCTCCTTAAATTTGTCCATTCCTTCCCTCTCATTCATTCATTCATTCATTCATTCATTATAGCTCTATCAATCGTTCATCTATTTTGCTATACATTTGTTTTGCTCAGAAAACCATCTAAACATTTAGATAACTATTTAACTAAAGAATTACAGTGTACTATTTCAAACTGCATACCTTTGCTTTCTTTAGGACATTAAAGACCTGAGGAATTAACCTGGGTGCTCCATATGTTGCTGTTAAATCAGGACTTCCAGTTTCCTTACAACTTCTTTATAACTCTTTCCTAGATCATCTTTTAGCATTTCTCAAAAGTTTTCAGCCCCCAAAGCTCTTTCTCTTCCAATTCTCTGTTATAATAAGTTGCAGCAAGAAATGAAAGCCCGGGAATGTGCTTTTAGCTATGCCACAATTTTGAACTAAACTATTAACATGTGTTTGTAGGTTTAAACATGGATTTCTGTCATTAAAGAGGAAGTGATAACAGAAATCCATGAGGATAGGTGACAAATCCTCCTCCTCCTCCTCCTCCTCCTCCTCCTCCTCCTCCTCCTCCTCCTCCTCCTCCTCCTCCTCCACCTCCACCTCCACCTCCACCTCCACCTCCACCTCCACCACGACCACCACCAAGGTCATTCATGATGGGTCTTATGTCAATCTTGATTTCAGGCAACTGCTTGAATAAGTCCATGAAATTTTCTCGGAAATATTTTTGCCCCAGAATTCTTTTTCTATGATCTTCTCCCTAGAGCTAAAAAAGAGTGGCCCAAACTCACATTTTCCTGCTTCTAGTCCAGTACTTTAACCATTAGACCAAACTGGTTCAGTTGCAAGTTGCTTGAGATGGTCCTCTTCTTGAGAGTGATTCCAGTGCAACTAGAGAAGATGTTGCTCAACCAGTCCTTTCCCAACACCTTGAAAGATCTGCACTGGCCGTCAAGAAGTTCATGAGGTCTTTTCAATTGCATATAAATTCAGAAACAGATCCCAACCAGTTCATTGGAAATATTTGCTGCTTACATATAAATCACTGTAGCATATTATTCTAAGTATGCCCTGCAAATTGAACAACAATATTGGTTGGAGTGCCAACAATATTCACCTAGCAGGCAATTTTTCTCTGTAGTGGCACCCACCATATTACATAAACTTCTGCTGGAGAGTAGGTGAGCCTCCATAAAAACCTGTGAAGGTTTTATCAAAAAAAAACCTGTGAAGGTTTTTATCAAAAAATTTAAAATGTATCTCTTCCCTTGATTTTCCTATCTACTATTATCCATTAGCTGCCTTAATTATTCTTACTTGCTAATTAACTGCTGCGTTTGTTGATTTACCATCTTTATTATTTTCTTTTTAAAAATGTTATTGAGCTTCTCAGCAGTTTCTATAAAAGTGGCGCTCGGTAATGAAAAGTGGTATATAAATACTGCAAATGAATAAATAAATGAAAGGACCTCTCACTGTGACTAATATCGTGGGTGATAAGAGGCTTATGTTTGTGCAGCCTGATAGCCTTTAATGCTTTCAATATTTCACTAGCTTTGTATGTCTGCCAGCATTTTATATAGAGAAAGAGAAAGAGAAAGAGAAAGAGAAAGAGAGGGGGGGGGATAAGAGAATGACATCAGAATTTCAATTTTTTTTAAAAAAAAGATACAGATGGCTAAGAAATTTTGGAGTTTGCTATGGTCAAATCATCTGGCTTAGCCCTTGCATTTCTAAATTAAAAGGGCTTGATCCAGCTGCACTCCGCTAAGTTTTTATATCATTATTTTGTTCTGCTTGCTGATTTGCACATAAATAAATATGTTAAAGTGTCCAGTCTCATGTTTTATGCAAAGAAAACTATTTCCCACACTTCCGAAAATAATAGTAAAACAAACTGAACGTTATTCTATTCAATCCTTTCCGCAAATTGTATTTTTGTCTTTCTGGTCACAACAATTTCTATTTAGCACTGCACTTTGGAGCATCTCATGAGACATAGTGCACTGCAGTATATACATGTCTTTACTTAAATGTAAATTTAATGATAAGCAAAGTAAGTATGCATAAATACATCAATTTGAATGAGCTTCTGTCGCTCATGTGATTTCATTCATTCATTGAAAAACATCAGAAGAGGGTCCCAATTAATGAAGAGTTTGAACCACAAAACTAGCATAAAACAAAAATATCAGTTTTAATCCTGCATCTTCAGCTCATGTCTTAAATGTTCCGAACAAAGAAAAGTGTCCATCCATGTATGCTGGGTATTTAATGATTTATAACACACCCCAGGTCACCACAGAAACTATATATTCAAGATTTATGCCAGTCTCTTTCTCAGACACAGAGATTAAAATCATTCAAGACTACAAGTTGCATGAAAGTAGCCCTGCAATCAAAAATCATCAGTCCAAGCTTATCTTTGTGGCCCAATTCAAGAATAATTCAACAACAACAAAAAGAAAATAGACCACTATTTTCTGTTTGGATAATTGAGATTTGAAAACTGCCTTTTGGTCAACAACAGTTCCATCTCCTCTTCAATTTATTCTCACTTTATAAAGGAGGAAACATTAGAAGCCCTGTAAACCTATCATTTCAGGTGGCAGGTAAAACTCACCTGATTAAATTATCTCTTATACATCACCATCATTGTGTAAAGTGAAATAATTCTCTGCTAGATCATTAATAAATGTATATTCACACACACACACACACACACACACACACACACACACACACACTGGTTAATTCAAGGCAAATGAACGTATCCAATACTCATTCCTCCTCTTATTTTCTTCACAACAACCCTGTGAGGTGGATTGGGCTGAGAGAAAAAGTGACTGCTCCAAAGACACCCAGATGGCTTTCATGTCTAAGGCAGGACTAGAATTCATACACTCCTGGTTTCACCACAACACCAAACTGGTTCTAGATGTCAGAAGGGGCCATAGATTTCTGTGTTTAAGGAACATTTGCGACACGATCTTGCCTAAAGAGAGGTTTTGTTTACGGAGTTATAGACAAGTTCTAAAGCATTTTTTTCTCAGTAAAATTCAAATTCATTGAAGTAATATAGGCTAAGCACAGGTTTACTGTCTGAGTGATATTTGCAACTAAGCTTACGTTCATGCCCAAGAATCCTAATCTCACATACAATATTTTGTTGCAAGTATCTTCAAGAAAGAATGAATGACGAGGGCTCTTCTGACATGTTTTCTTATTACAGATCAAGATTCTCTTTGAGATGGGATACCAACAAATCATTTACTTCATTATATTTCATCACTTGGGTGTACATATGCCAGAGATGAAGTAGCAATGAGGAACACATCACTGCTTTTGCCAGGATGAATGTTCATCTTATTTTATCATCATTTTTGTTAGTGAGATTAGTCTGTTAACTTCAAATAAATGAAAAATAATGGACATTAAAAAAAAGAAAGAATGAAAAACATCCTTGATACCTCTTAGGAATTTAATAAATACTGATGCCACATATTGTTTATTAATTTTCTTGATAAGATAAGAGGAAGTTTTCATTAATATTCATCATATATAGGAAGAAGGAAAGAGGGAAAGAGGGAAAGAAGGAAGGGAAGGGAAGGAAGGAAGTCTTTTGAGGCATTCTAGAAAAAATGTTTATTTATAGATGTAAATAATGTTGTAGCAAACAGGTGTCTACAGTGATGGTGGACATGGCCAGGCAAAAAAATATAAGATAGTGTCTTTATACTGTGTTTTAAAAAAGTGAATGAAAATTGGAAGCATCTCATGTTCTCACTTTAAACCAAAGGTGGGTATCATCATCTCCTCCTCCTCCTCCTCCTCCTCCTCCTCCTCCTCCTCCTCCTCCTCCTCCTCCTCCTCCTGTGGTAAATGTTTATTTACGCCTCTAATTACTCTGAAAAAAACCACTTAGAAACCCATTAACCAAGACCCTAATTGCAATATAGACAGTCCCCCAAAGGCCCATTAGACTCTGTCTCTTCCTTTTTCCCTCCCATCCTCTCACCGGTAACCATTTGATTTATCTCTGCCAAGCCCTTGTTGTTCCTCCTGAGGATTCCGAAATGGACTCTTTCTTCTGAGCAAATTTCTTCTGGCAACTCCATCAATTCCACAATCTCTTTGCTTTCCCAGGGAGGAAAGGATTCTAAAGTGCCCTACAGTCACTCATATTAATTCCGCAGAGAGGTGGCAACCTGAACCAGCATGATATGGACAAAGCTTTGAGTGACATCATTCTTGCTTCAGCTAAATCAGCTTCCTGGGGGAATGATTGCTGAGGACTAGAAGACCACTGGGGCTAATCTCTAACTGTTGTTGACCTAAGGCTTCCATCCCTCACCGTGTATATAATAAATCAAGGGCCTTTTTATGAAAAAATAAAATAAAGCAATTATCCTGCAAATCCAACACTTAATTGTACTCCAAAACCTCTGGGATAAACAGTATGGGATAAATCCATGTCAACGTTTAAAATAACAAAAGAGGGAAATCAAGATATTAATAGCATCTAAAATACCTAATGATGTGGAAAGGCTCTAAGACAAAAGTGAGTTGTGGCTCACAAAAGCCTTTGTAATAAAATTGGGGAGACTGAAAAATTCTCACCAGATTTATTCTATCTATTGCTGCCTCAGATAGCAATAGCACTTAGACTTATATACCGCTTTACAGTGCTTTACAGCCCTCTCTAAGCGGTTCACAGAGTCAGCATATTGCCCCCAACAATCTGGGTCCTCATTTTACCCACCTCGGAAGGATGGAAGGCTGAGTCAACCTTGAGCCAGTGAGATTTGAACTGCCGAACTGCAGCTAGCAGTCAGCTGAAGTAGCCTGCAGTACTGCACTCTAACCACTGCGCCACCTCGGCTCTGGATGGATCACATACTAGCATGCAGAGTTCAGAAAACTAAGAGAACTTGGAAATATAGCATCAGATGGAACAATAAAATGTGGCATGTAGTTCAAGTCATGGTATCACCCTTAGAAATGTCTGTTTTATATTGTGGTTGGTCACATAGCCACCAGATGTTCAGACTGGATTTGACGTTTTTATCCACCTATCAAGTCCTTCCCAAGGACATGGAATAGGCAGATGTTGATGGTCTTAGAAGTTATCATCCCAGGATGTAAACTTTTCCAAGTAAAGCTACCTTTGCAATTGACTGGTGGGAATTTTGTCAATGCCGATGATGTTCCAGTAGTTTTGGGATTGCACCTAAGGAGCTTGTTACTCTTGGTACGATCAGTAGTTTGCTGTTCTACTTCTAACTGAAGATCTTGTAATTTTCTCCAATGTTTTCCTATTTTATTCTGCTGTCTCAAAGTACTGCAAAGTCCACTATCCAGATTTTTTAAATTATTATTTTATATTCAACAATGTGAAATCATTACCGGCACTTTTTTAGATGGTGTTGGACTTTATGCACATCAAAGATAATAGCAATAGCACTTAGACTTATATACCGCTTCACAGTGCTTTACAGCCCTCTCTAAGCGGTTCACAGAGTCAGCCTATTGCCCCCAACAATCTGGGTCCTCATTTTACCCACCTCGGAAGGATGGAAGGCTGAGTCAACCTTGAGCCTGGTGAGATTCGAACCGCCGAACTGCAGCTAGCAGTCAGCTGAAGTAGCCTGCAGTGCTGCACTCTAACCACTGCGCCACCTTGGCGCAGTGATTAGAGGTTACTGGACTTGGAAGGTCATGAATTAAGATTTGGATGTCATGGTTACCTATGGTATGATAAAGTTAAAGTAAATGTTGATTTCAACAAACATTTTGTCCGATGTGCCATTTTGAGAGTTTGGAATAAATATAATGCAAGGTTTTTCATGAAGGTGCCTCTTTGGGTTTCTCCACAAGAAGCTTTTTTTTAAGAAACGAAATGGTGACGAGGCCGAACTGGAAGACTTATAGTAAAATAATATCTTTCAACTTGGGTGACCCTACCCTCAAATCTAAGGAGGAGCTAGAATTTGCCATTGGTATACATATCTACAACTGAAAGAAAGGTTTAAACTAGACAAAAAGAATTATGGGTTTAACTTTGTCAAAAATGAATTGGAAATCCTACTGTGTGGTAGTGATGAACATATTATTGCTGAAGTCTATAAAATGTTGTTGAATTTAAATCTGGAAAATGAACAAGTAAATCATGGTATGATTCAGTGGGCAAGGAACTTTGGATATAATGCAATGCTTGAACAATGGGAGAATATGTGGAATAAAGGTTTAAAATTTACATTAAACTATAACTTAAAAGAAAATTTCTATCAAAGATGCCGTAATATATTGGTGTAGTACAGTATATGTTCAGATCCAAGCAGGGTGGCCTTTTATAATTGAGGGATAGAAATGTTGTTTACGTGAAGTTCTAAGTGCTGTCCAAGATTTTTTGTTATGGAACCCAGTGTGCCATTGTCCCAAAGGTGCTTTTTCAGGAGGCAACTGGACTTTCTTGTTTTTTCTTTAAAGATGTTTCACTTCTCATCCAAGAAGCTTCTTCAGCTCTGACAGGATAGTGGGGAATGGAAGGATTTATAATCCTTGCAGACAGCTGGTCATTTCCATCCTTTTAGAGGATCCTTGAAGCACTTGGAGGTTTATCTGTGTCTTCAGGGTCACCTGAGAAGTGCTCCTGGTTCCTGTAGTCTGCAATTTTTTCTCTGGAAATCCATTCCTACTCCCATGTCTTCAAAGAAAAAGCAAGAAAGTCCAGTTGCCTCCTGGAAAAGCACCTTTGGGACAACCATGACCTGGATGACTGAGAATCTCTACAGACTTTCAGTATGCCATTAACTATTGGGACCACCAAAGCCAATTTATGCTATATTCTTTCAAGTCTGATTTTCAGGTTGTGATGTTTTATAATCTCCTCCAATTCTTTGTCTTATATTCTACTATCCGCCTGGTATTGCCACATCAATTGTCCATACTTTCTTCTTTTTGTACCAACATTTACCTGGTGTGTTATGAGGCAAAACTTTATCAGTTTGTATTCTGAAACCCTACAATATTTTAACCTGCACATTTTCAACTACTTCTTCGACTCGATGTTCCCACTAATTTTTCATTACTGGCACGAGATAATTTTAACAGATGTTCCAGCGAATCATTTTGATGATGGTGTTACGTTGTTTGTAATCAATACGTGCAATTGTACTGCTTCTTCTGCTTCTTTGCACAAATTATTATTGTAATATATTTATTATTTTTATTATCCACTATTGTATCACAGCGGCCAGTTGTTTCACCGGATTTGTCATTAATTACTAGTCGAGCCCCTTCCGGGGGCCTAGGACGTCGTAATGTATTTCCGAAGTATATGTGCGGGACCGAGCAGTGCGGCTTTCTGCATTTGACTGATGGTGATTTGGTTGATTTTGAGCTGTTTCAAATGTAATTCCAATGCTTTTGAGACAGCACCCAGTGTTCCAATCACCACTTGAATTACCACTGCTTGTTTGTGCCATAATCGTTGAATTTCGATTTTTACATCCTGGTATTTTGCGATTTTTTCGTGTTCTTTCTCATCGACC
>QLTV01002540.1:333353-350440 GCA_003457575.1 Thermophis baileyi | reverse complement strand
GCTTTTTACTGAAAGCACTGAAGGTACAAGGACATTTCTTGGTAGCAACAAGAAGAGGGATGATGATGATGATGATGATTATTATTATTATTATTATCATCATCATCTAACAGGAGCAATCCATAGATACACAGAATGAAAGAGAAATAATGCTCAGCCCTGCCAAGAGAAATTTACTTGTCCCAAAAAGCAATTTGCAATAATTGTAGCTTCAAATCTCTCGACAAGCTGAGCTTTGAGTAGCTGAGACTTGTAATTGCAATTCACAGATAAAAATGAACGTTCCAACTTCATCCTTCCGGCCAATTTTAAATAACTTATTCCCAAGAAGCCTGATCAACTATGCAACATATTTGTGTGTCCCACAGAATATGGGAAGTTCCAAAGGAGTTGTGCTGAGTCTCCTTCATGGCAGAATGTCGATAGAGATTCTCAGTCATCCAGGTCATGGTTGTCCCAAAGGTGCTTTTTCAAAAAGACAAGTGGACTTTCTTTGTTTTTCCGTCAAAGATGTTTAGCTTCTCATCCAAGAAGCTTCTTCAGTTCTTCTTCTTCTTCAGAATTGAAGAAGCTACTTGGATGAGAAGCAAAACATTTTCAAAGGAATATCTATGGCAACTCTCTGTCATCCAGGTTATAGTTGTCCCAAAGGTGCTTTTTCCAAAAGGCAACTGGACTTTCTTGGTTGTTTTCCTTGAAGAGGTTTCGCTTCTCAGTTCTGAAGAAAGCTATTCAGAACTTTCAAAGGAAAAATAACCTAAGGAAATCCAGTTACCTTTTGGAAAAGCACTTTTGGGTTTGAGAAAGGGTGACTTCAATCCAGCAAAGAGCAAAGGAGAGAGCTTACTGAAAGAAACACAGGTAGTCCTCAACTTACAACAGTTCATTTAGTGACCGTTCAAAGTTACAACGGGACTGAAAAAAGCGATTTATGACCATTTTTTACACTTATGACCATTACAGCATCCCTGTGGTCAGGGATGAACTTTGTGGATCAGAAGCAAAATATCTTCAAGGAAAAACAAAGTCTAGTTGCTTTTTTGAAAAAGCACCTTTGGGACTTCATGGAAGAACTTCATAGATTGAAGGGGCTTTTCAATTCACTCCCATTAGACCATGTTGAGGCCTAGTCACCTCCTGAGTTTTATTTCTGTTCCCATGCTGCCTTCAAATGCACAATTAATTTCTTCCAGATAAAGCCATGGCACTGACTGTAATTAAAGATTTCTCAAATGGAAAAGCATTTCCATATAGCAGTGCAAACATGGTGACATTTACCTTCAGATTGTAATTCTTAGAATTTAACAGTGAGTTTCATACAACCGATAGTCTCCGATCTACTGACTCAGAGGTGGTATTCAGCCGGTTTGGACTGGTTCGGGGGAACCAGTAGTTCCAACCAGTGGCTTTGGCTCTTTTTCATACTATCCATATTATAATGCTGCCAAGCACTGGGTCAACTCTTCTACCATATCAGTTGTTTGGCTTGGTGCTGAGACCACAGTCAACATAGAACATTTCTAGCAGAGTTCTTCATATAGCTTTTTCTTGTTAATATTGTTAATCAGAGATACCGCCCACCCACCCGGGCATTATGCTGTCCTATTTAGGCATGTTTTGAAGCCACGCACATGCGTGCAAGCCACGCGTGCGAGCAAAGCGCATGCGTCAGAGGTGGTTCCTACCGGTTCAGACCGGTTCTATAGAACCGTTAGTAAAATGGTGGCGTGAGTCGCTAGAACCGGTAGTGACCCACACCTGCCACGCCCCCAAACTGGTTCTTTAGGTGGCGCCATTTTGTTTTTTGCTTCTGTGCATGCGCAGAAGCTTTTTTTTAAGTACTGCGCATGCGCGAAGAGCGCCCGTGCGGCGCAACACTGAGCAAACCAGCAGCAAGGTAAAGCAGAACCCACCCCTGGCATGCGTGCAAGCCGCGCACACGCTCACATTTGTGAACCGGTAGGGAAAGTAAGTGAATACCACCTCTGACTGACAGGAAATGTTCCTAGGAAATGTTCTCATTATAAACTGAAGATGGTGTGTGAGCTTTGTGCTGTCCATTGTTGAGTAGTGTTGATCGCAGACTAATTTAATTCTTGCCAATAAAAAGCCACTGCCTCAAAGGTACTTGTAATTATTCCAGCATAATTTGTCTTTAAATATTCCAGTGTGTTTTCAACTCCAACTTGCTTTTCCTTGGGGAATTCTAAAACTGTAAAGATGACAACTGATGTACTCTGCCTGCCACAATCTTCAGAATGTACTGTGGTAAGTTTTAGTTTTCCCCAAGGAAGTACATAGGGCATTTAAGGGCAAATTATGTTACAAACCTTTGGTATATTCCCAATATTTGAGAGGTTTGTACTGTTGTCATGCAAGCATTTGTAATAACGTTAAAATTCTGTTCGATATTGTTGAGAGCAAAATAACAAAGCTATTAAAGTTTACTTTAACCTACCATATTGCACATCTTAAAAATAATCTGAGGGCTGCATCAGACTAGCATTATGCATGTTTTATGCATGTTTCACCTGTGTTCATGTTTCTATATTTCTTGCTTATTGGAAAGAACTGTAGTCTTTCTAAAAGTGGATTTATGTGAAAACAAAGATTCAGAACTCATTTCTTCTCTGCTTCCCCATAATGCTGTTCCTTTTAAAATTACAATTTAAAAATACAATTGAACGCATCCAGAGATATTTCACGAGAAGAGTCCTCCACTCCTCTGCTCGCAACAGAATACCTTATGCCACCAGACTTGAAATTTTGGGCTTAGACAACTTAGAACTACGCTGCCTTCGGTATGACCTAAGCGTAGTTCATAAAATTACCTGCTACAATGTCCTTCCTGTCAATGACTACTTCAGATTTAACCACAACAATACACGAGCACACAATAGATACAAACTTAAAGTAAACTGCCCCCAAACTCGATTGCAGAAAATATGACTTCAGCAGTAGAGTGGTCAATGCCTGGAATACACTACCTGACTCTGTGGTTTCATCCCCATACCCCCCCAAATTTTAACCTTAGACTGTCTACTGTTGACCCCACCCCATTCCTAAGAGGTCTGTAAGGGGGCGTGCATAAGCGCACCAGCATGCCTACTATCCCTGTCCTAATGTTCCCTTTTATTCATATTCATTTCATGTATTCAAATCATGTTTATACTTATATATGTTATCTAATATGTGCTTGACAAATAAATAAAATAAAATAAAATAAAAAAATTGTTTTGTCTCTAGTTATTAACATGTACATGTTATTTGATATGGGGCATCTTTAAATCATTGGAGAAGCTGAAAGAAAAACTCAACCTTTGTCTACAGTGCACTCTGCACTCCTTGCCTTCAATTATGAGCATATTGCTGGTTTTAAGCTCAGGTGATGATAAAACATTGAGTTCAAGAGATGATAAGGCACTGAGTCTGACCCACGAAGTTAAATTGAATTTGCTGATAAAGGGTTATTCTACCTTTCCATCTCACTGCCAGACACCCGAAAACAAGTGCTTTGTTATCCCTTGCTTAACCTCGATCAGTAGTCTTCTTGAGCTCTTTAAACAAGTTATATATGGAAAACATAGAATAAGCTGATTAGCAATTGTTTGCAACACTTATCAGCAAAGTACATAAGACAGAAACATCCCCAAGAATAGCAGGGGCAAAGAGCAAAGTCAGTGTTTTGAAATAATCAAAGACTTAGTAATAAAAGGTTGAGAACTAGCTATACCCATGAACAGAAATTGCATTCTAAACAGATATTTAAGATTGCCGCCTCTTACAGAAAACAACGTCACCTCTTTTTCAATAGTAAAACAGAAAACCTTCAAAGTTAAAAAAAATCTTAATTTTAGAATGACCCAATAAATATATGTAACAAACTCCAGAAGATAGGCTCAAGATACAGAAGGAACATTGGGCACTATCTAACAAAATGAAATTCAATGGTGAAAAAAGTAAGGTTCTACATTTAGGCAAGAAAAACAAAATGCACAGGTACAGTATAGGTGGTACCTTGCTCAACAGTAGTAACTGTGAGAGGGATCTTGGAGTCCTAGTGGACAACCATTTAAATACGAGCCAGCAGTGTGCAGCAGCTGCCAAAAAAGCCAAGACAGTTCTAGGCTGCATTAACAGAGGGATAGAATCAAGATCACATGAAGTGTTAATACTACTTTATCTCTCTTCCTTATCTGAAATATTTGCCAGAGAGCTCAGAGTGTCCTATTTATTTACACCATGCATTTTCTTAATGGAACATGTGAGTGGGTAGCCTACAACCTTAAGTCCAGAATGCAGATCTTCCTCCAAGTTTGTGATAGATCACAAACTTGGAGGAAGATAGATATCTCAGGGGTTGCCACAAAGAAGAGGGAGACAAACTATTCTCCAAAGCACCTGAGGGTAGAACAAGAAGCAATGGGTGGAAACTAATCAAGGAGAGAAGCAACTTAGAACTAAGGAGTAATTTCCTGATGGTTAGAACAATTAATCAGTGGAACAAATTGCCTCCAGAAGTTGTAAATGCTCCAACACTGGATGTTTTTAAGAAGATGTTGGATAACCATTTGTCTGAAGTGGTGTAGGGTTTCCTGCCTAAGCAGGGGGTTGGACTAGAAGACCTCCAAGGTCCCTTCCAACTCTGTTATTCTAGTCTATTCTAAACTAGAATGGCTGAATTATTCCATACATTTATCTCGAGGCAATGGCTTATTTTGTAAAGAAAAATAATAATAGGAAGAAGATCAAATGCCAACAAAGTCAGAATTAAGAAGACAGCAACAGACAGTAAGTGCTACCTCTGCAAAGAAGCTGAAGAAAGATCAGAAGAAGATCACTCAGACACACTTACAAACAATGACATGATAAAGGAGAAACAATGGTACCCTGGGAGGTTTTCAAGAAATACCATTTTGCCTACAATCAAGAACTGGTGGGACCATAAAATAGAGAAAGTAATAGAAAATGAAAAAGTTAAAGGCCTCTGGGACTTTAGAATTCAAAGAGACAAGCACCTGCCACATAACACTCCAGACTTAACAACTGTCAATAAGAAAGACAACAAAGTCTGGACAGTGGATGTGGCAGTACCTGGAGACAGCAGGAGAGAAGAGAAAGAAATGGAGAAGATAACAAAATACAAAGACTTGCAAATAGAAATAGAATGACTGTGAACACACAAGAAATAAGAGGGCTAAAGATAAGGAAGGAGGAATATAAAATACAGGCCTTCGCTGATGACATGGCCTTTATTTTGGAGGATCCGTTGGAGACAGGTTCGATTCTATTAAGGGAAATTGAGAAATTTGGAAAGGCGGCGGGGCTAATAATTAATAAAGAAAAAACAAAAATAATAACAAAAAACCTGGACAGGAAAACAAAATAGTACTTTGGAAAACATATTGGTCATATAAATAGTTTAAAAAGTTAAATATTTNTGGCTTACTGCAAGATGTAGATAAATAAAAGAGGATAATTACATAACACTAATTCAGAAGATAAACAAAGATTTGGACAAGTGGTCCAAACTACAGCTATCATTTATGGGTAAGATAGCAACAATTAAAATGAATATTTTACCCAAGAACTTATTTCTATTCCAGGTGGCCCCAATAAAATTAAACAAAAACTTTTTTATTGGTTTAAATAAAATGATACACAAATTTATATGGTCAAAGAAAAAGGCAAGAATTAAAACAAAATTATTACAAGATAACAGGAGGAGAGGAGGATTTGGACTCCCCAATTGGGAAATTTACCATCAAGCTGCCACCTTGAACTGGATGAGAGAGTGGGTTACTCTGAAAAACAGACGGATATTAACATTAGAAGATTTTGATCTGCAGGTTGGTTGGCACGCTTTTTTATGGGGGGAGAAAAATAAAATGCATTCATATTTTCAACGGCACTATATAAGATGGACTTTATTAAAAAAACTGGATAAAAATAAAGAAGGAACACTACAGAAATGAAGTAGAACTCCAAAATGGATTTCAGTAACAGAAGCAATTATATATCCTAATTTATTAAATGAAAAGAAGATAGTAACTTATCAGCAACTATTGGATGAGCATGAAAATCTCCACTCAAAACAAGAACTCAAAGAGAGAGGAATAGAGTTAGATTAGTGGCATTATTTACAAGTGCACTCAAGATACAATAAAGACAAATCACAATTCGGATTCCAAAATATACATGGATTAGACAAAATATTATTGGGCACAGAAGAAAAAATGATTTCAAAATTATATAATTTTTTAATTCAATATAATTTACACAAAGAAGTGGTTAAAGGATCGATGATTGCCTGGGCTCAAAATTTTGGCTATTCAATAAATTTATCAGAATGGGAAAAAATTTGGGACGTAAACTATAAATTGACGCTGGCGGTAGCCTACAAAGAAAATATTTACAAAATGTTCTACCGATGGGATGGCATATCCCTCCGGCGCGATTGGCAAAAATGTTTCTGAACCTCTCCTCAAAGTGTTGGAAGTGTAAAAAAGAAAGGGGGACTTACTACCATCTCTGGTGGACCTGCCCCAAGGTGAAATTATTCTGGAATAAAATCAAAAACTGTCTAGAACAAATTATTTCTTGAAAGATCAATTTAAAGCCGGAGTTATTTCTATTGGGTATTTTTAAGGAAAAAATTACTAAAGAAGATAGATACATAATTCTTCACATTACAACAGCCGCTTGAATTGTATATGTGCAAAGCTGGAAAACTGACACACTTCCAACTATGGTAAGCGTTGTTAGGAAAATATTAGAGTGTGTGGAAATGAGCAAGCTATCAGTGGAACTTCAGGGCAAAGATGAACTAGATTATTACAAAACATGGGATAGGTGGTATAATTGGTTAAAACAAAATAAGTACCAAAAATTGTTATAAAACGGTTATATGTAATATGAAAGCATAATGAACTACAACATTCTACTTTTTGTATATGTTAGAAGAAAATAATTAGATATTTAGTTATGTAACACAAATGAAATAGCTGTTGAAAAAGAAAACAATGGGTGACTGAATTTAGTGAATTTGGATTACTTTGGTATTAGAATAATAGTATAGAATAAGAATGAATTCTGTGTAAACGGTAAACATATAAGAAAACATTATGAATAAGCTGTAAAAGAAAAATTTTAATATCATATTTGTTTTTGACGTAGAAATGGTTACGTCATGTATTTGTTTTATGTTGTAAGTCAATTGTATGTTTTTTGTATGTTTTTAAAGGAAAAATTAATAAAGAATATATCACTAAAATAATAGTAATAATATAATAATAAAAGACCTGTAAATAGAAATAGAACGACTGTGGCAAAAGAAAGCAAATATAGTCCCAATAGTCATAGGCACCTTGGGTGCAATCCAAAAACATCTGGAGCACCACTTGAACATCAGCAGCATTGACACATTCACCATCAATCCATTGCCAAAGGCAGCTTTACTTGGAAC
The DNA here is from genome assembly GCA_003457575.1 of Thermophis baileyi. Classification (NCBI taxonomy): domain Eukaryota; kingdom Metazoa; phylum Chordata; class Lepidosauria; order Squamata; family Dipsadidae; genus Thermophis; species Thermophis baileyi. The sequence continues at coordinate 342,975 of QLTV01002540.1, read as the reverse complement.
GGCTTACTTCCTGCGACGATACCTCTAACACCATAAAACGTCAACATCTGCCTAGTCTTTGGGAAGGACTCAATAGATGGATTAAAAATGCCAAATTCAGTCTGAACAACTGTCTGACTGTGTGACAAATCATAATATTTCTTTTTTAAAACTAGACTGCCATTTTTTGGGGAGTGAGTGATTGGATAGGCGTACTCACTTGCTATGACCATGGCAAATGATTATCATTCAGGTCTTAACTTCACATAGTTGAACTAACACATAACCACAGGTCATAGTGACCGCAATAGTTTTCCAAAATGTTCGGAACACCCCTATTTTTAGAAATGGACCATTCTGGTTGCGAATAGCTTTTGTTTTCCCGCCAATAAGAGTGTATGCAGCATCGCGCTTGCGTGAGTTATTTGGTGTTTTCTGTAGCGGCGTTTGAATTTGAGTTGTGGTCATTTTGACCGCAGATCTTTGTTAACATATATTTTTTTATAATGTCAGGGCCACGTTTTCCACCAAAAACAGTGCAATTTGGTGATCCAAACTTCGAAGAAACTGTTCTAACATGGTATGAAGAAGCAGAGTGTGATCTGAGTGAAGTGGAATTGGATTGTGACGAAAATTTTGTAATGGACGATGTGGAACCCTCCGCCGCCGCCGATTCTGACATCAGTGATGATGAAGCTCCAGATGAAATTGATGACCAGATACAGTCTACGTCATGCAATAATTTATATGGCAAGACCAAATTCAAATGGTCTTCTGCACCTTTTGGAAGCAATAGATCAAGAACCACTAGTCACAATATCGTAGTGCAATTACCTGGACTATGGCCAGCAGCTAGAGCAGTCATTATGACCTCATGTCTCTAATAGTGTAGCCAAAATAGTAGGTCTGTGGGTAAGGGCTAAGCAAAAGGTACAGGAGAACACTTGTTGGCTTGATTGCCAGTGTAAACCAGGATTCAAAAAGTGCTTTGACAGATTGCTGTCATAGAAAAGATGCAATGATGGTGATGGAATAATATCTAAATGTTAAGTGCAAACTAGGATCTCTTCTAATATATCCATGGAATATCTTAAATGGGGCTCCAAGAAAAAGCTTCTAAAGTCTAGAAAATAACTAGAGTATCACAGAGTATGGGTCAAAGATTCTGTGTCCTCCCAGAAAAATCTTGTGTTCAGTATCTTTCATTAGATAAGGACTCTAGAATGACACATTCGGTTGCTAAATTTGCATTACTGGCACTTAAAAGGAAAGAAAAGAAACTAGGAGTGAAAAGAAGGACCAGGGGTGACAGGATAGCAGTGTTCCAATATTTGAGGGGTTGCCACAAAGAACAAGGAGTCAACCTATTTTCCAAAGCACCAGAGGCAAGACAAGAAACAATGGATGGAAACTAATCAAGGAGAGAAGCAACCTGGAATTAAGGAGAAACTTCCTAACAGTGAGAACCAGTAATACAGCTTGTCTTCATTAGTGGTGGATGCTCCATCACTGGAGGCTTTTAAGAAGAGACTGGGCAGCCACTTGTCTGGAATGTTATAGGGTCTCCTGGTTGAGCAGGGGGTTAGACTAGAAGATCTCCAAGGTCCCTTTGAACTCTTATTCTGTTAAACGTTTAATTAAGACACAGACAGGCAAGGGAAAGATAAATAATACAACATTATAGGCTCCCCCCCTCCTCTTATGCTTTTCCTTTCATTCAAAATAATTGAAGATCCAAGCTATTAAGTCAATTAGACAAAGTCTATATTCACGCACCTGGATTACAGATTAACATCACTTCTTTTTCCACAATATTAGATTATATTAAATTTTAACAAAAACCCGACTTGAGAAGTGGCTATATTATTCTATGTGAGGTCCCAACATTCATTCATGTAATTAATTTCAACCTTACAATTTTTAATGTGAATTTTAGTGTTACTGGCTGGTCAAAGCCTCCAACAAAGACCAATTTACTTGTCCAATAATTTTCATAAAGTTGGTGCCTCCAGAGTGTTTCACGAATTACTGCTGACCATAAGATAAAATCCTCTGGAAAAAGAAAAATCTGTCTTTCAGTTGCTTTTACCTTTTCTGACAGTTTCCTGGGAATGACAATTGCTAATCTAACCCGGTTGGTCTACTTATCCTTTTTAGAAAACTAAAATCTATATATATATAAAAGCCAAATACCACTCACTCATCATGAAATCTCCAGAACTGTAAAGCCTATAAACTTGAAACTTGGCACGTATGTTCCTCTTGGCTTCTAGGTGCTCACTAAGAAAGGATTTTTCAAAATGACCATCAGATCATTAATATTTCTTATACAGTATTATATTAACACGTTCTGATGCTAAGTAGTTAGACGTTCTATTCCCCCTCCCCATCTGAAAAGAACTCTGTTCCAACTGTCAGTTGCCTTATATTAACACGCTCTGATGCTACCCCTTCGCTAAACCGGGCATGGGCGTGGCCAGCGCGTGACTCATCCGGCCTGCAGGCTGGGAGTTTAGACATTCTACTCCCCCTCCCCACCTGAAAATAACTCTGTTACAACTGCCAGTTGCCTTATATTAACACACTCTGATGCTAAGGAGTTACATATTCTACATAAATTTTTCAAGCTTTAAGTGTCAATGTATCAAGGATCGTAACTACTCATTAATTTTCAAGCTTTAACTGTCAATTTATCAAGCCCGATCACATAATTTCTGTTCTGACCTAGGCTTCCTGATAAAGCATAAATCACAAACGTAGTCCCCAAAAAACTCTTTTTATTTCAACGGCTGTGAATTATGTTCATTCCCAGCCGTAATAAGTCCCAAACAGTTTTAATTAGTCCAACAGAAGTCTGCCACAGTCTTTCTGGAGAAGGCTGATAAGCACCCACCTTTATCTCTCTTGACACGCTGCCAAAGACCTAATTGGCAAGTAGCTTTGCAAGGCCAAAACGGAGTACAGAGTCAAAATGGAGCTGTTGAGTTACACCGAACAGAACTGAACTAAGTTGCTTCCTGCAATGCTCACATCCTTTTGCTCCTCTTTTATGTCCTATGGGAGGGGCCAATCATCTCCAAGCCTTACTCCCGAGTAGCCCTTTTCTTCCTTAACTGTTCTTGCCTTCTGGCAGCTCTGCGCACGCGCACATTGGGAACAGGCTCCCACTGTTCCTCTGCCTTGCTGCTGTCAGCCTCTGGAGGCTCCGGAGTCAGCACACAACTCCCAGATGGCCCAGGCCCCATCTCTGCCTCTGACACCGAGCCTTCTCCAGACTCCAGGACTGGCCCATGTTCCTCCCCAGCCTCCTCGCTGTCCGACTTTGCTGCCAGCTCCGCAGGCCGCTGGTGGACCATATCAGTTTCATAGCGAAGCACGGGTATCCAGCTACTAGTACCGCTCAGAGTCCTTCGGGAGTTGGGCGGCGTATAAATTTTATAAAATAAATAAATAAATAAATAAATATATATAAAAAATTTAGTTAGCAATGCTCTGAAGCCCAGTGCAAATGGTATTCCCCACTCAACAGAATGGCAAAGACAATCCAGATGCATAATTTAGATCACTTTTAACTACTGCAGGAGACAGGACAAGAAACACTTAACATAAATACTTATCATCAGTTCCTTCATGCAGCTGTAATGAGATAGTCATCTCATCAAATGTCTCTCTTGTCCATGTTATCAAATGGCCTCAAATCTGTCTTCTCTTTCTGCTTGGTTCTTAAGGACATCAGACCTTCCAATAAAACTAATTAGCTGCATAATCTGAATGATTTCAACATAATGATTGTGGGGGCAAGGTAATAAGCATACGTGAAAAGAGTGGAAGAAATATAGGTAGTCTTTGACTTATAGCCAAAAGCCTAAAATTTCCATTGCTAAACAAGACAGTGTTTTGTCCCATTTTACAATCTTTCCTGCCAAAGTTGTTAAGTGAATCACTGCAGTTTTTAAGTTAGTAACACAGTTAAGTGAATCTGTCTACCCCATTGACTTTTCTTGTCGGAAGATCGCAAAGGACACTGGGACAATGCAACCATCATAAATACGAGCCAGGTGCCAAGAATCGAAATTTGGATCACATGACAATGAAGATGCTGCAATGATCATAAGTGTGAAAAATGGTCATCAGATTCTTTTTTCAGTGCCATTTCAACTTAAAATAGTCACTAAATGAATGTTTGTAAGTCGAGGATTAGAATAGAATAGAATAGAATAGAATAGAATAGAATAGAATAGAATAGAATAGAATAGAATAGAATAGAATAGAATAGAATAGAATAGAATAGAATAGAATAGAGCTGGAAGGGACCTTGGAGGTCTTCTAGTCCAGCCCCCTGCTCAAGCAGGAGAACCTATACAATCTCAGACAAGTGACTGTCCAGTCACTTCTTAAAAACCTGCAGTGATGGAGCGCCCACAAATTCTGAAGGCAAGCTGTTCCACTGGTTAATTGTCCTCACTGTTAGGAAGTTTCTCCTTAATTCCAGGTTGCTTTTCTCTTTGATCAGTTTACTCGTTGGGCTTCTAATTTTACCATCATCATTTGGGTGTGATGAACTGGGACAAACATTTCAAACTCTGAGAAGGGAGCAAAACAATTCATCATCTGGCATGGTAAGAACAGGGGAAAAAGGCATCATAAGAACGTTAAAGCTTTTCTGTTACGGCCATACAGAATACCTACCTCCTTTAATATTCAACCTGAATAAGCCCACCATTTCAATTTTCATTTATCTCACCCCAGTTCTATTCTTCTTTCCTGAAAGATCAATGCAGCTAGCTCTAATTTTAAACAAAGATATTAAATTGCTCCGAAAAAAAATTCTCTGAAGAATTTTTTCAGCCCATACTAAATGGCTAATGTCAACAAAGGATCATTAAGAACATTTGTCTTTTGAAAACATACTCTGAGCCAATACTCAGAAATTACATTTGTTTTATTTTCCAGTTTGGAAAGAGAGTAATATTTTGGCCCTTCTGTCCATAAAATGAAAAGGCAGATTGAGATATAGCCTGACAGTTATTTCTTAAATATAATTAGGGACCAAGTCTCAACCTTCTCGATTAATACCATAGATGCACTGTCAAAGAAACTTTTGTTATTTTTTTCTTAATTTTCTATTAAAAGTTAACAAATAATATTTAGAAAGCTCCTGTTGCACCCAAATCATTTTTTTTTAAAGAATGGATACAAAATTCCAGTCAGGAAAATATTTAGAGGAAATGTTGAATTGGATTTTCCTTAAGAAGATGCTTATTCCTCCACTGACCATGGCAATGGAATGGAATGGAATGGAATGGAATGGAATGGAATAGAATAGAATAGAATAGAATAGAATAGAATAGAATAGAATAGAATAGAATAGAATAGAATAGAATAGAATAGAATAGAATAGAATAGAATAGAATAGAATAGAAGCTGGAAGGGATCTTGGAGGTCTTCTAGTCCAGCCCCCTGCTCAAGCAGGAGATCCCATACCATTTCAGACAAATGGCTGTCCAGTTTCTTCTTAAAAACCTCCAGTGATGAAGCACCCACAATGTCCGAAGGCAAGCCATCTCACTGGTTAATTGTTCTCACTGAAATTTCCCCTTAATTCCAGGTTGCTTCTCTCCTTGATTAGTTTTCATCCATTGTTTCTTGTTCTGCCCTCTGGTGCTTTGGAAAATAAATTGACCCCCTTCTTCTTTGTGGCAGCCTCTCAAATACTGGAAGACTGCTACCATGTCCCCCCTATTCCTTCTTTTCTCTAGACTAGCCAAACCCAAATCCTGCAACAGTGAAACAGTTCCATTCCATTTTTGAACATACAAAATATCCTTTGGAGGAGATTTCATAAAGCATTTCCTGTACTGCAGTGGGGGAAAAAGAAATCTTCACCAGGGAGTACAAAACACACACAACCTGAACACTCAAGATGAGGCAGCTTCACAGCTGGTTCATTCGTACTTTTCGGTATTTGTATTGGACGATTTATAGACTCCACATGCCACCACTTTCACTTCGCTTCCTAACATTTGACACCGTCTTTTTGCAAAGCACAGAAGAGTTCATTTTGTAAACCTCTAGGAGGTGTTTGTCAGAGAGTTTTTTCCCCCAGTCTTAGATGACTTTGAAAAGGTAGGGAAAAAATATCATGGAATCAATAATGAATCAGCATTTTCAGGGGGAGAAATGTTCCTTGTTTAATGGCGTTAATTTTTCCTGATCTTGGCTAACAAGTGGAAAACATATCCAGGAAGTATACTTGACTTTTGATTGGCTCTTTGTTTTCAAGTCAAGTCAGAAATGCTAATCTTTAAATGACATGTTATCAAATGTATTGTGTAACTAGGTTTAACTGAAAAAAAAAAGGATTTTGTTGCTCCGGTGGGAATGAAATGGGTGGAAAAATCCATCTGTTGCCTTATTCTACTTTTTGAGCCTTCTATGGAATCCTTAACTTCTTTTACGGTTCTTAAATATTGTACCACCGGCATAGAAAGATGGATTGCAAGATGGGCAGCATATAAATTTAGTAAATAAATAAATGAATATAATGAAGTACTTATTAGCATTAGTCACCAAGGCAGTGTCTGATCACTCCTCCATTGCAGTTTTCTAATTACCATATTTTTCGGAGTATAAGACACACCGAAGTATAAGACGCATCTAGCTTTTGGGGAGGAAAACAAGAAAAAAAAATCTGCCTCTGCCTCCCAGCAATTTGCCTCCTTGCAGCAAACAGCAAACAGTACAGATGATATACACTGTTTGCTGTGTATTTCTGTGCATGTGTGCCTGACCCATAGAAATAGCAAAGAATTGGAGAAATGTACATTATGGCAGTATATTAATGCCAGAAAGTTTTCTTAAATGTAGTCACACTAACTCCTCCCAATTATTTAAATAGATCTACTCCAAACATGACTAAGTCAGGGTTTAACTCAGCTGCCTTATCTTAATACTACAACAGGACACTGTTACATTTCAGACTATACTTGTACAGATGCTGTTAAAACTGATGTGGCTTTCTGGAAGTATACGTTATTCTCTGCTATTTAAAAGAAGATACAATAGCACTGGGCCTCTTCAGATCAAGCATTTATTTTAAAAAGCTTCTTCATTTTGTTAAGTTGTCTAGAACAATAATAAAGCAGTCTTTAAAAAATAAGTCTAATAATTTGAACATTCTATAGACATTTATAGTTATTGACTTACCTCCTTGCATCCAGTTTCAGCAGTCTGATTAGCACAAGAAAATACAATTCTGCCTCTCCCTCCCAGCAATTTGCCTCCTTGGAGCTTTAGTTTCACTTTCAGTTTTAGCACATGGCCTGCCTGCAGCCTCAATCAGCTGAGGGTCGGGAAGCTGATAATCAGTTGCTTGGCTTAACAGGCTCTGTTCTGTTTGCTGCGAGGAGGTAAATTGCTGGGAGGCAGAGGCCAAAGGGTGGGGGTGGCTGGGTGGGGCTACATTCGGTGTATAAGACACACCCAAGTTTTTGCCCTCTTTTGGGGGGGTAAAAAGGTGTGTCTTATACTCCGAAAAATACAGTACATATTTTTTTTTTAAAAAAAAACACCCTTATTTTATCTTACTTTCCCTCTTGTAGTTTAAGAACATTTGCAAGCAGAGCTGGTCTCATTCTGTCCTAGTAAAATTGGGTTGAAATTATAAGGTTTATGATCAATGAAAGCTTGGACCTTTTCCATGGCTCAATAATTTCAAAATACAGGTGGCAGGAAGAACCTATTCTGATATTGGGAGATAATGTTGAAAGGCCTCACTACTATCACAATTATCCCTTATTACAAGCAGATCAAAACATAATATGTAAATATTAGATTAAATAGTGTTCAATCTAATTTGGCCATATCTTTAGCAGTTAAGTCACTTTCAAGATTTTTCCCCCCTTCTTTTTAATGGGATTGGAGGAGGACCGAATCTACCTGGTTTTGGTTCAGGGGTGGTTTCTGGATCCTTTTGCTGCTGGTTTGCTCAGGATCGTGCCATGCACGTGCCCACAGCAATCAAAAAATAGCTTCTGCGCATGCGCAGAAGCAAAAATTAGTTTCTGCACATGCGCAGAAGCAAAATCCAAGATGGCGGCGCCCACGGAGACACCGACAAAACCGGCTCCGTGACGTCATCGCCGAGTTACTAACGGTTCTAAAGAACCGGATAGAACCGATAAGAACCCACCTCTGTTTTGGTTCATCTCACAAAGTATTAAAATCCAAAGAGAACTCATCTCTGGTGTCCTAAATGATCATCATGGAATCTAATGGAGCTCATGTTTCTTTCTGTTGATACATGGACTTTCCAGGTATCATCCAGACAGTGGCGGGCTGCTGCCGGTTCGGACAGGTTCAGGCAAACCGGTAGTTCTGACGATCAGCTGGCCCCACCCACCCGCACCAGCCCTATTCTGTCCTATATTTCCTTCTTTCTGGCTCAGCTGATTCATGTGGCACAGCTGATTTCTTTAAATGCCCTTTAGTACATTGTCAGAAGTGATAAGAGCTTGTATGAGTTCTTATTTTGGAATCTCTTGGGTTATTTCCTTGCTTGGAAGCCAGACTTGATGATTTGCAAGCCAGACTTAGCTAGACATCACAGATACAAACATATTGAATAAGAAGCATCCACTCAAGGTGTCCATGTTGAAAAGTATAATTTCTGATGGGTTAAAAGAGGCTAATATGCATACCAAAATTGCCACAGGGAGGTGAAACAAGATCATGTTGAGCATCTTAATCAAATTTTCCTGCTGCCTAATTTCTGAGGTTTTTCAGAAACTAATTTTCTTGAGATTTCTGCCTTACCTAAGAAGGAAATATTAAAACTCTAGAGAAAACTTTGCACAGACATGTTGACAATAAAAATTATAGTAGTGGGCTGGGGGGAAAAGGCTGATCCAGAAATATTTCAACCGCAAACCACATCTTCTATTCTGGTTCATTAGATATTAGAGTTGAAACTTGTGTGAGAGAAAACTCACATTGTTTAATCCAATTTACATCCTATTAGCTGAACATCACATACAACACCAGCTGTTTCAACCAAGCTCAACAACATAACCCTCAGTAGTCAGTCTGTTTATAGTTTTATCACAAATGAGATCAAGGAAATATTAAATTATACATTTTGGAATTCATTCCTTACTTTTAACCTTGATCCAAAGGTTTGTTGAAAATGAAACATACTGTGTCTTAAAATACATAAATTTTAAGCATATCATTATTCTTCTACTAGTTATCCATACTGTAAAAGTTTAATCTATTAAAAACTAGAACAGTTATTTGAATTAAAATAAATTCTAATGGTTTCACTTAAATCTCTTTGAACATTGTCTTGTCAGCTAATGGAATAACAATGAAAGCTTTCATTTAAAAAAAAAATCCTCTTGGCATAATTATGAATGTCCAGACCTGAGCTAAAGAATCAGTAATTGGAAGTTACTGCTTTTTACTTAAATTTATCTTAAAGGTAAATAATCACCAGCACTATCAAAACATTTTAAAGATTTTTATCGTGAATTTCTACTGTCAAAGATTACTCTCCTTTCTGTTTATCATTAATTTATTTCTGCCAGACAAAGGGGATACCTTGGAATTGTGTGAAGAATAGGACAAGAAAGCAAATTCCTTCCTT
>QLTV01002540.1:315583-332925 GCA_003457575.1 Thermophis baileyi | reverse complement strand
CTTCCTTCCTTCCTTCCTTCCTTCCTTCCTTCCTTCCTTCCTTCCTTCCTTCCTTCCTTCCTTCCTTCTTTCCTTCCTTCCTTCATTCATTCATTCATTCATTCATTCATTCATTCATTCATTCATTCATTCATAGCATTTATATAGACTCTTATAACAAACTATGGGTTCCATAGTTCCTCTTCTCCATTAGATTCAGGGTGGTTGGCTGAGATGGGATGGGATGGGATGGGAGGGGATGGGATGGGATGGGGATGGGATGGGATGAGATGGGATGGGATGGAATGGAATGGAATAGAATAGAATAGAATAGAATAGAATAGAAAAGAATAGAAAATAGAATAGAATAGAATAGAATAGAATAGAATAGAATAGAATAGAATAGAATAATAACTTTGTCACTTTGAATGTACACTAATCAGCATTAAATTAAAATGAAATTTCATTGCATATAGCTCTCAAAGGGTCATCACCTCCAATATATTGTACACTACATAAACATGACAAAATAAATAAATACAAAATTATGCATACTGTATACCCACATATATTCTATGACACAGAGAAACAACACAGTCTAGTCCGGATGTATACATGTACAGTACATGGCAAGAAAAACAAGTTTACCAGACTGATGCGAGTTTACCAGACGGATGGCCTAGGGAACAAAGCTGTTACAGAATCTGGTAGTCCTGCTAGAAATACTTTGAAACCTCCTCCCAGAGAGGAGCAACAGAAACAGACTGTGAAGTGGGTGTGTGAGGTCTCTAACAATGCTTTGAGCTCTAAGCACATACCACTTATAAGCAGTATCCTGAATAACGAGAAGCGAGCTTCCTATAATCTTCTTGCCTGTCCTTACCACTCTCTGTGACAGAGGTGAGTGTGAGCAAGTGACTTCTTCTAATGTCACAAGAATTATTTTTAAAAAAAATTATCAAGAATTATCACAAGCAATGAAATTAGGTTCACATTAATTCCCCATTGATGGTGGTGGGAGGGAGAAAGATGGAATAGAGACAACAGCAAGTAAGGAACCACATAGAAAAACACCACTTTGGCCTTGAGTTCTGCCCATCATCGGGAACAATTTGCTCAGTTCCTAGAAAAGCTTACATTTTCTTAGCAAACATCGCAGAGTCCTAAAAGCAATGCCTTAACACGTTCTTCACCCCCAGGGACTTGACCAACTGTGATGACAGTCAAATGAAGCTACAGAACTACAAGTAACAGTAAACATTTTCAAAACATTGAAAAATGTTTTGTTTGATTAAGGAATGTCTGTGACGGGCTTTTCACTTTAGAAAAAAGCAGTAGAAAGAAACAAACCAAAAATACAATGTTAAGGCAAGCAAGAAAGGAAAGGGGAGGGAAGAAGGGGGCAGGAGGCTTCATTGACATCATTTTGCCCAGAGACTATAAAAAGAGCAAGTATATAAAGAATCTGAGACAAATTTTTAAATTTATATGAAGATGCAGAACAAAGAATACGTAAATACTTGATTCCTTCCTTTCTTCTCTTTGAACAACTAAGGAATATTCATCATATTCCTTTTTGGTTGCTTCAGGCCAAGTCTGCATCAATCAACAAGCACATAAAACAATAAAATTGTTTGTAAATGTATATACTTTTTAAATTTTGATTTTGATTTCCATCTCATGGAAATGAGAAAGGCATAAAAACTGTTTCCAGATTCCTCAGCTGACCTTCAATCCTGTTTTGCTGGCTATTTTGTAACTTAGGTAGCCATCGCTTAACAAATCAATTATGATGGACCCTCCAAAAGTTATTTACAACCCGTTTCCAGAGTTCCAAAGGCTGCATACACTCCCTAGTCACATGACAGGATTTTGAGGGCTTGACAACAGGTTCCCCTTTATGGCCATCTGAAGTTTTCTGCAGTCATGTGACCACCACTTTATGATGATTGTTGCTGGTTTCTGAACATGGATTTCCCTAACAACTGTGGTATTCACTTAATGATTACCTCAAAAAAAAAAAAAGTCCTAAAATCAAATCTGGTCATGTAGGTGCCTCAACTTACAACTGTCATGACTTACAACTTTGTGAATTGGGTGGCCATGTCTATCAAGTAAATAACTAAATAAGGGCTAATTATTTAATGTGGAAGCGACTCTTGGTGAGCGTGTCATCATCTTAACATTCTCAGAAACCTAAATAAGAAATTTAGGTTGGAGTCTTATAACACTTGTTTAGAGGTATGGCTTATCGATCACTAAAATCCAGAGCATGTGATTTCTGTGTTAGCTGGCTGTCATAAAATGTCTTGACCAATCTTCATTAATCTTAGCGATTCTAGACTTTTCAGCCTTCCTTCCTTTGACTATCAATTTTACTAGCTGTAGGGCGCATAAGGGCTCAGCAACTAAAGACACGGAGCTTGTCATCTGGAAAGCTGACAGCTCAGGTTTGAGATCTGAGTGCTGCACCATGGAGCGAGCTCCATTACTTGCCTCAGCTCTTGCCAACTGACCAGTTTGAAAGTATGCAATTGCAAGTAGATAAATAGGCAGCACTTTGGTGGGAAAGTAGCAGCATTCCATGTGCCTCGGGGTATAGTCATGCTCAGGGGTGGGTTCTAACTTACCTCGCCACCGGTTCACTTCCTCCCGTGCTGTGTGGCCACACCTCGTGGGCGCACGTGGGCTTTGCGCGCATGCGCAGTGCCGAAAATTCCAAAAAGATTAAAAAAAAAGGTGAAAACAAGATGGCAGCGCATGCACAGTGCCGGCAACTCGGCTGTTGCGCATGCGCAGAAGAAAAAAAATCCCCCCAAAAAATCCCAAAAAAATATGGCGGCGTCCATGGACTGGTACCAACCGAACCGGCTCTGTGACATCACCAGCGGGTTGCTACCGGTTCGGGCGAACCGGTCTGAACCGGTAGGAACCCACCTCTGGTCATGCTGGCCACATGGCCATGAAAGTGTCTTCGGTGGCTTCCTCAGCTAAGAAACAGACCTTTTACTTTTAACTTTACCTTACTAGCTGTATGTGTTAAAAATTATTGCCTATCTGGAGAAACCCATCAAGTTCATTTTCCAGGGCAAGAGCACACTATATAACATCTACAGCTGGGGCAAGCAGAATTAGAAAGTGTCTATACCAGGGGTGTCAAATTTGATTTCATTTGAGGGCCGCATCAGGGTTGTGTTTGACCTTGGGGGGCTGGAGTGGGTGTGGCCAGGGTGGGTGTGGCCAGCATGATGTCACTCGTGTTGGGGGGTGCCTGTGGTGGCCCAAGCACACTGCCAGCAAAAACGGGCTCCCGAGCTCTGTTTTTGAAGGCCTCCTGCAGCCCTCTGCCACCAAAAACGGAGCTTGGGGGGCCCATGCACGGCCCTCATGAGCTCCATTTTTGGCTGGGATGGTCTTCTGCAACCCTCTGTCAGCGAAAATGGAGCTTGGTGGGGTGGCACGTGTGGCCCTTGCGAGCTCCATTTTCGCTGGCAGAGGCACCACGGGCTGGTCCTTCGCTGTTTCCAGGGCGGTCGTGCGGGCCAGATCTAAGCACCCCGTGGGCCATATCCAGCTCCTGGGCTTTGAGTTTGACACCCCTGGTCTATACCATCTAGTGAGCAACCACAGCAATCCAGTCAGGTGCCATTAGGAAAGCCACCCTAAACGGAATGGTTCTTTAGTTTAAAATAGCAGAGCAGTCTCTTGTATTCTTAACATGAAAGCAAACACACTTTGAAAAATGTAGATTGAGGCTCCATTCCTGGAAACAGCAGGAGAACCATCACAATAGATTTAAAAACCAGAATAAAACAAATGCAGCCAACAGGTCCAACACTTATTGTCGAGAGCCCTGGCAAGTTAGGGTAAAATTCCTGGCTGGGTTGTGTTTGCAGAGTTGGTAATTTCAGTTAGAAATTAAATTTGACCTGAACCACATATCAAGCTGTCAACTTCATTCACCTAAATTAAGTGTAACTTGTGGCGCCTGAACAATGAAAATCAGCAAATTAGTTATTAGGCATTTTTACACAGTAACTAAAGCACTTTTGGAAATCTCTGGAGGCAATTCTTACGTGGAAAACCACAAAGGACATCACATAAAAAATGAATACAGGCAGTGACATTGATGGCAGTTGTCAAGAAGGCCCCAAAACTTCAACTACTTTTTTTACCTTGGTAAAGAGAGCAATTAATCTCTTTTCCCAAGGGAGTCACTAAAAGAAGAAAAAAGGAATACAGAATTCCCTCTTTGGGGGGGGGGAGGGAAGAGGGAGCAAAATAACTGCAGTGTGCATTAAATATGCAAAAGGCCATTAGGTGTGATTAAAGATTAATTCTTTGTCAAAAGACAGGCCCCGGGATCATTAAAGGTCATGATTTCAGCCTTAATCGTTTGGCTTATTGTTTTTATTTAATTAGCTCAGCTTAATGACTCTTCGGTTATTGATGTGGGGTCACTAGAATATTAACCAGGAGCCTCCCTGCCTAAAGCTGGTTTCACTATCAACATTGAGAACACAACAGAGAAAAGAAAGAACATTTACAAGATGGAAACCTTTACCAAGGGAAGGATGGTTCTGACAGTAGACTTCTGCCTGTGTCCTTCAGCTTCCCTAGTTTGGAGGCTCACTTCTTTAGGTATAACACATTTGTACGAAATCTTGTGGAGATTTTTGATCTGGTTAGTCATGGTCTACCATGAACAAGTTCCCTGGATTCAGAATGAGTTTGATAGAATTGCCTAAGCAAATATGAGGATGAAACCAGCTTCCATTAAAAAAAAAAAAGTTTATAGGTAGTTGTCCAGAAGTAGGACTGGAGGCACATTCAAAAGATGACACAGTTTTTCTCTTTTGTATCATTTTCATAAAATGTATGATTTTCTATCAAAATCAGCCCTGGACAGTGAACAGGAGTATTATTGTACAAGGGTATCTTTAGGAACATGATGTAGGAGAAGACCCTAATCTCTATTTCATGGCTTCTATTTATTTAAAGAAATTGGATGATTGGTCATTGTTTTATAACAATGTTGGAAGGTACCTTGGAGTTCTTCTAGTCCAACCCCCTGCTTAGGCAGGAAACCCTAAACCACTTCAGACAAATGGTTGTCCAATCTCTTCTTAAAAACTTCCAGTGTTGGAGCATTCACAACTTCTGGAGGCAAGTTGTTCCACTGGTTAATTGTTCTAACTGTCAGGGAATTTCTTCTTAGTTCTAGGTTGCTTCTCTCCTTGATTAGTTTCCATCTGTCTTCAAGTGCTTTGGAGAATAGCTTGACTCTCTCCCTCCCTTATGTATGTGTCTCTCTTTCGTTGGTTCTCAGAAAGTATTTATCTGGGACAAGCCCTTCCTATTCGTGCCAGCAGAGAGGGGCTATTTTGCATCCTGTCGGTCAAAGAACTTTGACTATCAGGATCCAGAAGAACAGTCTTTTCTGCTGCAGCGCCCACCCTTTTGAAATCTAATTCTCTTAAGGTAAGAACTGACCCACCCTTCTATCCTGCCACAAGTGCCTGAAAACCTGGTTCCCATTGGCCTGGTGACCCAATGGGAGAGTTCTACTCTGGAGGTGGCTGCTAGATTGATGGCAGACTCCATCTCCCTCCCACTTGCTCTCCATCCCTCATTTTGGTTCTCATAAGGAGACATTTATTCTCATTGGGTTCCTTTGACATGGTTTAGTTTATTGTGCTATTATTTTATTTCTGTTTGTTTGCAAGCCTTTCATTTTTTTCTTTCTTTCTATTACTGTAAGCCACCTAGAGTAGACCCATGGTGAGATAGGTAGCAAACAAATTTAAGAAGTAATGGACTGGACTGGACTGGACTGGACTGGACTGGACTGGACTGGACTGGACTAGAGTAGAGTAGAGTAGAGTAGAGTAGAGTAGAGTAGAGTAGAGTAGAGTAGAGTAGAGTAGAGTAGAGTAGATGAGAAATAGAAGAGAAGAAAAAGAAAGAAAGAAAGAAAGAGAGAGAGAGAGAGAGAGAGAGAGAGAGAGAGAGAGAGAGAGAAAGAAAGAAAGAAAGAAAGAAAGAGGAAGGAAGGAAGGAAGGAAGGAAGGAAGGAAGGAAGGAAGGAAGGAAGGAAGGAAGGAAGGAAGGAAGGAAGGAAGGAAGGAAGGAAGGAAGGAAGGAAGGAAGAAAAACTGATCGGGCATAGCTCCTGAAGATGAGAAATTGAGAGGGGGGGGGGAAATATTTGGACTCTCTCAAATGGAGTGGCAGATTTCCAGGTATTTCAAACTGCCACTGTTCCAGAGTCAGATCTGGTTTGGAAAAGCAGAGTCCAGATTCTCAGAAAAAGCTTTCCATCCATGCAGAACCAGATTTTGAACAGTCTACTGAGGACACCTTTCCTAATCTGCTTCTTAACCCATGAGGAAACATGTAGACAGGGGAAGAAATCAGACAGGACAATGTGCTACTAAGGATATGCTGGCAGTAACACACATGGCAAAACACTTCTTTTGCAAACAGTTGACAGCGATAAGAATATATGCTTTTTTTTTCATGGTCCCTGTGAAAAAGAAGAAAATCTCGCTAGAAGTAGTTTGCACTTGAATCCCGAGTAAAGCTGCAGTTTTCGTTCTAAGAGCCTCCTGTGTCGTCGTCCCCCCCCCCCGATCTCATTTTTATTTCATTTCCGGAAACCTTTGTCTCCCTTTAAAAACATTGATGGTGACAAGCAAGGATCTCGTGTCACTTCTTTTATTAAAATATAGATATATCCTGCTTGATGTATAATATATAAGCAATACATTATACAGCAGTTTTCCTCATATTGAAATTTCAGGATCAAAATACTGGTACCTGGGCTTTGTCAGGATTTCATGGTGTTTTTAACGTGGCTTTGAAATCTTGCTTATTATTGACGAAGTGGGACAGCTCCAAAAAGCTATCAAACTGCATTCTCAAGTCATTATGGAGGTTCTGGGACATCAGAATTTTAAGCATGATTAAACATTCATGAAGGGAGAAACTTTTCAAAGAAACATATAACTCTGACAGCACAAATTGTAAAGGCTTACAGAAGTTTATGGCATCTTAACACCAGATAAGCTATCTAAGATGTATAAAGGCATGTTAAATGAATGTTGGAAGTGTAAAAAATAAAGAAGGGACTTTTTATCATCTAAGGTGGACATGTGATAAAGCAAAAAAAAAAATTGGAGTATGATTCACATTTTAATACAGAAAATTCTGAAAACGGAAATAAAAATGAAACCAGAACTTTTCCTTTTGGGTCTAATGGAAAAAGAACTGGAGAAAAAATTTGGAACTTTGTTATTATATATGTTGACAGCAGCAAGACTATTGTATGCCCAAAAATGGAAGGACACTTCGATTCCTACTATGGAAGAATGGTTGCAGAAGTTGATGGAGTTGGCTGAAAGGGTAAAACGGACTATTTTGATTAAAGAAAAGAACACAAGTACTTTTGTTTCCACATGGAAACCGCCTCTGAACTTCGCGCTTGACGTGGAAAAGAATGAAACTTTGATTTTGGGTTTTACAGATTAGATTGATAAATGTTTATAGAAATGACTTGTTCATACTATTATGGAAAAGCAAAAAGCTGTGATTTGATGTTAATGCCTTATTCTACTGCAACACAGAGAGTCGGAAGTTAATGCTACTTTTTCTTTTCTTTTCCCTACCTTTCCTCATTTTTCTTTCCCTTTTCCCCTCCCCCCTCACTGCTCTTTTATTTACTTTTGTATTTTGTATTTTTACTTTATAACTTAATGTTTGAAAAAAAATAAGAAGTTTATGGTATCAAAGGGGTGAGTTTAATTCTTATATTAAATATAAGGAATGTTTATCAGGGAATTCCCTTCTCCTGTTCTGTCGCTAGTACAGAACCAAAATCCCTTAATAATACAGTAGATTAGATGTTTTAATTGACATTTTGACTCCATTATGTCCCAGAAACTTACATTAAAAAAAAAGGTTGCATTTACCTTTGTATGTATTAGCCATTTAAATCACGTTGTTCCACTGCATTGAATTAGTTGCTTATACTGTGGTTTCATAAATCAATAGCTTATAGTACCAGAAATCCAGAAAACACTTAATCCTTAGTCTTAGAGGTGATTCAGGGCAAACACCCGTCTTTTTATTACTATTATTATTGGTGACACAGTCGGCCAGATGTTTAGACCGGCTTTGGCATTTTTATCCACCTATTGAGTTTCTTCTAAGGACATGGAATAGGCAGATGTGGATGTTTCATAGTATTAAACACATTGTAGAATGATGTATTCCTGTTCCAAGTAAAGCTATCTTTTGCAATTGACGAATGGTGATTTTTTTTCTTCTTCAGTGTGATGGTATTCAAGTGGTGCTCCTGATGTTTTGAAAAGGCAACTGGACTTTCTGTGTTTTTCCTTGAAGACCTTTCACTTCTGAAGAAGCTTCTTGGATAAGAAGCGAAACGTCTTCAAGGAAAAACACAGGAAGTCCAGTTGCCTTTTGAAAAAGCACCTTTGGGACAACCATGACCTAGATGACTGAGAATCTCCATAGACATGGTGCTCCAGATCAGGGGTGAAATCCAGCAGGTTCTGACAGGTTCTGGAGAACCGGTAGTGGAAATTTTGAGTAGTTCAGAGAACCAGCAAATACCACCTCTGGCTGGCCCCAGAGTGGGGTGGGAATGGAGATTTTGCAATATCCTTCCCCTGGAGTGGGGGGGGGATGGGGATTTTGCAGTATCCTTCCCCTGCCACGCCCACCAAGCCACACCACGCCCACCAAGCCATGCCCACAGAACTGGTAGTAAAAAAAAATTGGATTTCACCACTGCTCCAGATGTTTTGGGATTGCAGTGCTTATCACTACTGCTTTCTTTTGCCACAGCCATTCTACTTCTTTCTGCAGGTTCTTTGTGTGTGTGTGTGTGTGTGTGTGTGTGTGTGTGTGTGTGTGTGTCTGTGTGTGCGATTTTTCTCCAGTTTTTTTTTCACTTCTCTTCTGCTGTCTCCAGCTACTGCCATGTCCACGATCCAGACATTTTTGTCTTTCTTACCTGCAGTTGTTAAGTCTAGGATGTCACGTGGCAGGTGCTTGTCTGCTTGCATTCTGAAGTCCCATTATTATTATTGAGTTTGTTTAGAGGAAATAAATGCCTGATTTGGTATGCAGCTTTGTGTAATCTCTTTTTAGCTTTCCCTGCTAATGTGCGTGGTTTGACTCCTGTGTGTGGTTTGACTCCTTAAACATCTCAGTTATGGGAGGAGAAAAGCATCATTATACCCGTGAATCTTAAGTTGCCTTTTTACAAAACTCATCCACTATTAACGTTCATTAATACCCCAATAATCCAACCCAATTAGCTTTTCACATCCTCTTGAGCACATACTGAAAATGGAACGTTTTGTCCTTGACTACTATATCTTGCAAGCTATGTTGCAGGGGGAGTGAGTTAAATTCTAAAATTATCTTAAAACACCTGGTGCCAGGGTTTATCTCAGATTTACTGAATGTTAAGCTCATTATTTTCTATAATTATCAGCGCTGAATCCAAATTGTATCAGGTTATATATATATAAAAAAGGAGCCACAATGTGTCAATGGACTGCAAAGTTTGGGCATCTACCATCTGTTGAAGAAGTGCTTTCAATGTTTAACTTTCAGGTTTAAAGTAATGTTTACGATTTCCTAAAAATGTGGGAGAAACGAAACAGCAAATGTAACTTCAACATGTCTCTGTAAATTGATAGTGTACGTTGATGCTGGTAAAAGCATCCAACCAACTTTGTCTCACCCAAGAAGATAAGCAATTCTGCACCTCATTAGTGCTAAAGTGGAGCACCTTAAGAATATCACACTAGGAATAGCTCTCTGGATACACTGAATTGAGAATAAAAACAACTCCCCAAAGCTGGCAGCGGCAAATAATTTCTATATTGTTCCTAAAACACTGCACAGAAATGTCACTGTGATCACCAAAGAGTGTGTTGTTGTTGTTTTTTTAGAACAAAATATGGTTTGACTTAAAGTTACTTTGACTGCATATTACATGAAACCAATAAATTTAACCAAGTTTCATTGAACGTGCAACATTAGCTTAGACCACATATCACAGTAAGCTTCAACAGATAAAATTTAAAATTAAATAAACCACAGTGGTAGGATATAGGGGCACCATTGCCAAAGAGGATTGATGGAATAACAGACAGAAGATTTTATAATAACCAATAAAATTCACTAACATTTCTGGGTTCCAGAAAACTATCCCACTAACATGGCTTATCACATCTGAGATGCACTTTTTTTTCATCTTTTAATAACCCATAATCCTTTGCATCAGGGTGAAGTCAGGGCAACTGAATGGAACTGAGTGTTTACTGGCTGGATGCCCTTCCTGTCGCCAATGCAGAGTTCACAGCTGATATTTATTAATTGTGCCAGAGAGAAAAATATCTGCCACTACCTAGGATCAAACTCACAGCCTCCTAATTGTGAAGTGAGAGCTCCACCTCCAGGCCACTGCACCACTCACATCTCAGGTGCAAATATCCAGACAAAATAGGCTGCTTCCATCTCTCTACTGACACCCAATGGCTATTCAGATTTTTGCAGCCTGGATATCATGGCCTGATTCAAATCTAAATCTCAGATTCACATTCTTCCTTAGCCTGTATTGTGTTTGTTCAATTCTGCCTTTTATTGATTCTCCCCCCTCTAAAATTTGAATAAAAATTCACTTGCATCTGTCTATCTGTTTGTCTCTTGTATCTTTCTCTATATTTAGACAGGATGACATTTTATACATATTTTTGAAACTAATGTTTCATAATACAATTCAATTTAGGTGATCTTCAATAAGATGATTTTTTTCTGCCATTGTAACCCTAGTTCTCTTATAGTTTTGTGTGTGCCCATCTGATAAAACCCAACAGACTGGGCCTGCTCCAAATGCCCCCAATAAGCCATATTGTGTGCCACCCAGAATCCCCTTTATATAAGAACCATATAAATGTGATAAATAAATACATAAGCGAATAATACCATATATTGGGAACCTGTTTTTTCTATAACTTTACCTAATATCTGGCATGGTATTCCCCTTAGGTCAGGAGTCAGCAACCCGTGGCTCTGGAGCCTCATGTGGCTCTTTCATCCCTCTGCTGCGGCTCTCTGTCGCCGGTCGGCTCCACAATTGATAGGGCTTTTGGTTAGGACAGGTAGAGGAAAAAGGATGCCGCGCTAGGAGGAGACTCTATGGTGGGGGAACCGGACTTCCAGTCAGCAGAGGAAAAAGGACGCCACACTAGGAGGAAACTCTATGGTGGGGGAACCGGACTTCTGGTCGGCTCCAGAATTGAATGGGGGGAGGGGACTTCCGGTTAGGACCTTTGTAGCTCTTTGAGTGTTTAAGGTTGCCAACCCCTGCCCTAGGTCAATATGGGTTCCATCCTGATGACATTCAGGATTTTGGGTTTCCATCTCTACAAACTAGATTGTTCTCCCAGGTCTGTGATATGTTAGCTTAATGCTGAATCCTTCCAGGTTGTTTTGTTGTTGTTTTCTTTTGTTTTCTCTCTCTCTTCTGGATGACTATGAATTGTTTCTTTGTTTCAATTTGGAATTTTGCACAGAGTAGAGAGGTGGACACTCAGTGGCTTCAATGAACCCTTCCACTTCTAAATCCCGTGGTTTTGTTAAAATATTCTCCCTCCCCCACTTTCCCTCTGGAGGCAAGAAAGTATATTTACATTTCGGAAAGTGAGAATTAAGTTCTACAGATGGCACAATGCTCACCCAACCCTCCTCCTTTTCCCATTTGTTGTGAAGTGGGAATAATCCATACATATATATCTTCTCATTCACACCATTCTCTTTCAGTTGGCAACAATATGCAAAGTGCAGAAAAGAGTAAGAAACAGTAAGTTAAATAAATTAAAAGTGTGAGGTGAGAAGAGAAAAGGAAACATAGTTAAATCTAGTTTGCGTCAACCTCGTTCATTATTACCTTGCTATATCTATCCTTGTAAATCATCTATGCTGCCTCCGTATCCACATTCTCTTACATTCATAGCTTTTTCTTCTTTGTGCTTCTTTCTTCCTAAAGTTCTTGTCACTTCAACCTGCACTCAACCTCTCCAATTTTCCCTTCCTCTCAACCCATTTATTCTTCCTTCATGTAGTTCTTTTGCTATTTGATCATAATTCAGACTAAGTAAACCACATGTATTTCAATTCAGATGCATGTCCAGACAAGAACAACCAGGGGTGGGATTCTACCGGTTCGGACTGGTTCGGGCGAACCGGATGCTCTGACGATCAGCTGGGAGCGAATCGGTTCGCTCCGATGATCAGGTGCGCCCACCCACCTGCCCCTGAGCTTTACTGACCTATATCATCTCAGCTGATTTGCGCAGCAGAGCGGATTGCCACGCCTCAGCTGTGTTTCTCCCCAGCAGTAACGCGGAAGGTAAGTTTTCGTAAAACTGTGCACATGCGCGCAGCACCGAACCAGTTGTTAAACTGGCAGGATCCCACCACTGAGAACAACCTACTTATGTTGTCTTTCTTTTTTTACTTTGCTTGAAAGTGAAAGGAATGTAGTAAGAAAGAGTGTGGGGTTCCCCCCCCCCTACATTTTGGGAGAAAAAAAATGGGAAAAGATTACAGACTGCTTGGTGAGTGCACTGGGGATGACCAATAGAAGATAATATTTGTAGCTTGGGGATGGACTGTGGGGTCCTTGTTGCTCTCTGAGCTTGGTTGTTTTCTTTCAGCTGTTTAATTACCCAACTAGGTAATGCACTGATGATGTTACTTAGTTAGGTAATGAAACGTCTGCAAGAAAACAACCAAGCTCAGAGAGCAACAAGGACCCTACTAGCATAATAAGAGCCGAGGTGGCGCAGTGGTTAGAGTGCAGTACTGCAGGCTACTTCAGCTGACTGCTAGCTGCAGTTCGGCAGTTCAAATCTCACCGGCTCAAGGTTGACTCAGCCTTCCATCCTTCCCAGGTGGGTAAAATGAGGACCCAGATTGTTGGGGGCAATATGCTGACTCTGTGAACCGCTTAGAGAGGGCTGTAAAGCACTATGAAGCGGTATATAAGTCTAAGTGCTATTGCTATTGCTATTGTGTTTGGGCTAGGACTATATTAGGCTAGGACATTTTGGCAGGGAACTAAGTAAGCCAGCAACCGGTATTTCAGTTCAGATGTGCTATCTGAGTAGAATGTATTCTACTAATTCTACTGAATTTTTTTTTGATTCCATGCAAGTGTATGCAACAGCCATCAGAAACTGGAAAAGTCAAGATTGATACCTGCCTGATTAAATATATATCTCTGCTTATGTCTTTCTGAGAGAATGAGAATGTTGGCAAAGCTATCAGGATTTAATTTGCCTGTTACATGGAACAATTTCTTTAAATCTCCCCTAATAATAAACTGGATTCTTTGACAGCAAAGACAGTAAAAAAAAAAATCTCCATTATTAGACAGCCTGTCTGACAATCAAACCCAAACCTGTTTGATTGCTTTATCATTAACTGGGCCCAGGAGAGTCTTTATATATTACCCCATAATGAGAAGTGGACCTCATAAGGAAGTAACTGCCAAGTTCTTTCCAAATTTTCAAACTACAACCTAACCTTCCATATACCTGCATAGAACTGAGCCAACTCACTTTCTTTTTGTTGGAGTGAAGTTACAGTTCTCGCAATAATGTAATAACGAAGATTTAGGCTGAAGAGAGGGAGAAGGAGGGAGAGGGAAAAATAACACCAGCAAAAATAGATCCCTTTAAAGTATCCACATGTGAATTCATTATGCATGAGCTTCAACAGACTGCTGTTTTGATGCAATTACTGAACCCCTCAGGTGGTGCTGTACTGCAGACAAACCACTGCTACAGTCAGAAGATATGGTTTTGTAAAGATTGCTAAAACCCTTCCC
Organism: Thermophis baileyi; assembly: GCA_003457575.1. Lineage (NCBI taxonomy): Eukaryota > Metazoa > Chordata > Lepidosauria > Squamata > Dipsadidae > Thermophis > Thermophis baileyi. The sequence continues at coordinate 319,016 of QLTV01002540.1, read as the reverse complement.
CAGTTTAGAACAGTGCTTGGGTAGGGGCAGTGCACACGAATCTGCAGCTTCTTCTCTGAGGTCATCAGAAGGCGTAATATTTACTCTTGTCCCCCCCTCCCCAAAAGCAGGCATAGTATCTCACACTGGATATTATTCTACAAAAGGAGAAAAAGGAATATTACAAATCCTTCTCAAGAATGGATCAGCTAATGAAATTTCAACCTGGTGCCAGGTCAAATATCATGAAGCTCCATCACGAGATAAAGAGTATACTTACTGTAGCATGGGGTTGGTAACAGAAGTATTTTGAAGATAGATGATAGACAGATAGAAGATAGATAGATGGAGAGAGAGAGAGAGAGAGAGAGAGAGATATGATAGATAGATAGATAGATAGATAGATAGATAGATAGATAGATAGATAGATAGATAGATAGATAGATAGATAGATAGATAGATAGATAGATAGATAGATAGACAGATGACAGACAGATCATAGATAGATAGATAGATAGATAGATAGATAGATAGATAGATGATAGATAGATATATAGATAGATAAATAGAGAGATAGATAAATAGAGATAGATAGATAGATAGATAGATAGATAGATAGATAGATAGATAGATAGATGATAGAGATAGAGTTCGATGAGATAGAGAGAGAGAGAGAGAGAGAGAGAGATAGAGAGATAGATACGGTAGGTAGGTAGGTAGGTAGATAGATAGATATATAGATAGATAGATAGATAGATAGATAGATAGATAGATAATAGATAGATATAGATAGACAGACAGACAAACAGACAGACAGAAAGACAGAAAGAAAGACAGAAAGAAAGAAAGAAAGAAAGAAAGAAAGAAAGAAAGAAAGAAAGATGGATGGATGGATGGATGGAAGACAGACAGACAGACAGACAGACAGACACAGACAGACAGACAGACAGAGAGATAACTCCAAATTTTAGTAAATATTTTTCCTCCAGAACGAAACAAAAAAACAAACAAACAGATATTGTAGGGAGCAACCACTAGCTATTTATTTTTATTTATTTTTTGCTAAGGCCACCATCATGATTGCCACACAATCTGTCCCTCTGTCTGTCTGTCTGTCTGTCTCTGCCTCGCTTAGCTAAGCTTGACAGATTTCTGGAAGCTACTTCAGGCCGAGCATGGTTAGCATATGAGGCCACTAGGAAATATCACCCGCCAGGGTGATAGGAAAGGCTGGGAAGCCAAAAACAAATCACTTCGAATAAGGCAGTGGCAAACCACATCTGTAATGCTGCCCAGGCAGAAGCCAAAACTGATTTGCCAGCTCAAATATTATATTAGTATCTAGGAAAGACCTTGGGAGTTGCAGCCAAAAGAACAGGAGCAGGGCAAATGGCTCAGGAGGGACCCTCTCTTGTCTCTTGGCCTGTAAAGAAATGTACTTTCAGACTTGGTAAATTCTGTTAATGTAACCTTACGATAAAGTAGAGTTAGTTCATCTGGTTCTTTTTCCTGTCTGGTCTACCTTGCAAGGCTGGAAGATATTTACAATTTTCTACTGTTCCTATTTCTAGTCAGATCAGTTCCCAGTGTTCTGCATGATAATCTCAATTAAAAAACGACAATAATGTTTCATTCAGAAGAAATTGCATTCTTCTCTTACTGAACTAACTTCAATCAGGGGTGCATTGACGTTCATTAATTCCAACTTGAATTCTTCCAGAGATATTTTCCAGATTTGCCAAGTCATCTTCTATTGCATCCAAAACCAACATGGTTTTATCTAATGAAATCTAGCTTCCCCATTTATGTCATTGCTGGAGAAGTAATTCTATCATCTCCTAGATGGAGAAGCCCATATTGAGCAGAAACTGCCTTGTTGTAGGAATCCACATGGATGGATTGTTAGTAAAAAGCATCTTAGAGAAGATGGCTTTGTTGTGTCGATCTAAATGCTTAGGAAGATTGTATCACACAACCACAGATGGGAATGCAGCTGAGATTCACATCATATAAAGGTATGAGGGCATCCTCTTTCAGCACTTCTGAACTACTTTTAACATCTCAGCTACTTGGAAGAATTTACCAACTGTTAGCTTTTTCAAACTTCATTTTTTGTTTGCTTGCTTCCGGGAGGAATTATACAGATCAGAACATAAATCCACAAAAACGACTTAACAACCCACCAAAGGCATCTCTCTCCCCCTAAAACCATTTATTCATCCCTTCATCTATAATGTCTCCATTTAAGGTGAGGTTCTCATGCAACTGCATGGATCATTGATTTTTTTGGGGGTGGGGGTGGGGGAGGATTGGTCAAAACATGACTCTGAATGCCGTTCAGTCGCCTCCGTTTCAGTTCCAAAAATTTGGAAGATTATTTGGCTCCTGGGTGTGTGCCTAGGCACCAGTGACATGCAAATCAACTTTACAATATCATGGTACTAAGTAGGTTATTTATTACAAAGCATGGTGGAGAGTAATCATTTTGAATTGAAAATAGCTATTGTACCATATGCCTGAGGATTTGGAGGAGGGAACAGCTGGAAGACAATAATCACCATGTAAATAACCATATCTGTCATATTTCTGAAAGTTAAGGACAAGGACATTGGTGACAAGAATTGCTAGAATAAGAACAATTCGCTGCAAAACTGAACTAAATGGAACAGGGAGAATAAAGGAAACTTTTTGCAACATTAAATAGGAAATGGTGAAGGGTACAACTGACGGGCAAGTTTATTTAAGGAAAATAACTGGTCTATTTGAGGAAAGACTGATTTCGGGGACTTTCTCTCATATTCTATCTATTTTGTTTTTCTATCAAAAGAGCATTTTATAGAGGGTGTTTTTTTAGTTCTTTTGCTCCAGTGGTTCAGCAAATCCATTGTTCGAAATGTTTAATAAAATATAAACTAGGATGGGGAAAATAAACTAACATCTGAAAGGAAGAACAGCATTTCTGATTCCCGGTCACCTACAGCACTTTAGTGAGCATTCAAGAGCTGTGATGGTAATAGTTGTTGTAAGTCGAGGTCTACCTATAATAATTGGAGTCGGGGACCCCAAATTTACCTCCCTCTGTGGCCTAGAGGTGGAGCTCTTGCCTCACAATCAGGAGGTTGTGAGTTTGATCCTAGGTAGAGGCAGATGTAGGGTCTCCTGCTTGGGCAGGGGGTTGGACTAGATGACCTGAAAGGTCCCTTCCAACTCTGTTAATCTGTTAATCTGTTAACAAATAATAACATATTTTCTGTTTACCTGGTGGCGCAGTGGTTAGAATGCAGTACTGCAGGCTAATTCTGCTGACTGCCGGCTGCCAGCAGTTTGGCAGTTCAATCCTGACTGACTCAAGGTTGACCCAGCCTTCCATCCTTACGAGGTCAGTAAAACGAGGACCCTGATTGTTGTGGGCAATATGCTGACTCTGTAAACTGCTTAGCGAGAACTGTAAAAA
>QLTV01002540.1:275637-288759 GCA_003457575.1 Thermophis baileyi | reverse complement strand
AAAATAAAATAAAATAAAATAAAATAAAATAAAATAAAATAAAATAAAAAAAATACAATACAATACAATACAATACAATACAATACAATACAATACAATACAATACAATACAATACAATACAATACAATACAATACAATACAATACAATAATAAAATAAAATAAATGTGGTTCAAAAGTACTTAGAAAAAAAAATAGTTGGGCTTTGACTCATGGCCATGATATGCGACTCAACTGAATGTTGCCTGATGAGGAAGCAGACAAAGAGAAAGAGAGAAGACGGCATCGCATTACAAATTTGATACGTTACAGTTAAAGTTTATAGGCATTTATCTGAGAGTGAGTGAATTATACTTTGGAGTAAACATACGTAGGGTGATGCTGTCTGTGTAACAGAATTATGACACAAATGTGCTGAAGAAGATGAGAAAGACAAAACCCATTTCTGCAGTCTCTCGCAAGGAACGTCTGTTGATAGGATTACAATCCTCATCCCAATTTACCTATCTGCAAATTGTAATGGAGTTGATAGTTTTAAGCCATCTGAGTTTAAATTCAGCTTTGGCAGTCCACACATCAATTTTAGCAGAACGAACAGGATCTCCTTCCCCCCCCCTCTCCTTTTTAATGCACTAAAGCAAAATTTCCTTGATCAGCACAAAGCTTTAGTTCCTGTACTGACGTTTGCAATTCATTAAGAGTTGTGTGATTTCAAGGTGACTTAAATTTTAATGGATTCTTTTTTAAAAAAAAAAAGGGTTGAAATTTCTTAAGTGGTAGAGACGAAAGAGAACTGCGGGTCTCTTTTATTAATTTGGAGTTTCACACTGTGTAGTTATAAAATCTACATGCCACAGATGTAATAGTTAAAATATACAACATTCACCTGGTTCTCCATAGCAACTGAAAGAGAAGCCACTTTTTAAAAGAGAGACAGTGCTTTATTACATCAGACAGTTCTCTCTGAGTTTTTGTACACAAATTGCAATTTTCATCCTGCTTGAGAGAAGGAAAGAATGTTTGCCATCGTTTTAATATCACTGTTTTCTTGGTGCCAATTGTTGTTGTTGTTGTTACTTGCGAAGTCGTGTCCGACCCATCGTGACCCCATTGACAATGTTCCTCCAGGCCTTCCTGTCCTCTACCATCCCCCGGAGTCCATTTAAGCTCATGCCGACTGCTTCGGTGACTCCATCCAGCCACCTCATTCCCTGCCGTCCCTTTCTTCTTTTTCCCTCTGTCTTTCCCAGCATTAGGCTCTTCTTCAGTGAGTCCTTCCTTTTCATTTGATGGCCAAAGTATTTTGTTTCATCTTCAGGATCTGGCCTTCTAAAGAACAGTCAGGGTTGATCTCCTCTAGGACTGGCCGGTTTGATCACCTTGCAGTCCAAGGGACTCGCAGGAGTCTTCTCCAGCACCATAGTTCAAAGGCCTCAATTCTTTGGCGCTCAGCCTTCCTTATGGTCCAACTTTCACAGCCATACATTGCAACTGGGAAAACCATAGCCTTGACTATACACATTTTTGTTGACAGGGTGATGTCTCTGCTTTTTAGTATGCTGTCTAGATTTGCCATGGCTTTCCTCCCCAGGAGCAAGTGTCTTTTAATTTCTTGGCTGTAGTCCCCATCTGTGGTGATCTTGGATCTTGGTGCCAATACCATCCCTTAAAATCATCCACTCTTCAAAGGATATTAGGAAGCACTGAGTTAAGTTAAAAGCCACTGGCTTAAGAAATTCTGGTAATCCAAACTGCCCTTCTTATCTCTATAATCAGAATCATAGATCAGAATCATAGGTTTAAGACATCTTGACCAAAATTTCATTCCCTGAATTAGCCACTGTTTATTGAAATGCTACAGTAAATGAATGTATGATAAATTCATCCATATATACTGCTGGATAACCACTGTTGTCTAGAGAGTATAAGGTGGTTTGAGTGTTGGCTGTCCTGCAGCTGTGGTGGTATCCTGGTTTACTTTTTACATGGATAGTTGTTATGATGACTTTGGGCACTGCTGCAAAGGCATTCTAAACCCTATAGAACATTTTGTTCTCATCCACCTGTCAAGCATTCAGTGTTCTGAAATCAAAAGTCCACGATGCTGTGAAACCTCTGTAGGTTTTTGCAAGTGTGCTAACTAGCTCTGAAAGTGAGTAAATTCAGCTGGTGCTCCAGAAGAAATACAACCAAGGTAAAAAGGTAAAGATTCCCTTCACACATATGTGCTAGTTGTTCCCGACTCTAGGGGGTGATGCTCATCTCTGTTTCAAAGCCGAAGAGCCAGCGCTGTCCAAAGACGTCTCCATGGTCATGTGGCCGACATGACTAAATGCCAAAGGTGCACGGAACGCTGTTACCTTCCCACCAAAGGTGGTCCCTATTTTTCTACTTGCATTTTTTACGTGCTTTTGAACTGCTAAGTTGGCAGAAGCTGGGACAAGTAACGGGAGCTCACCCCATTACACGGCACTAGGGATTCGAACTGCTGAACTGCCGACCTTTCGATTGACAAGCTCAGCGTCTTAGCCACTGAGCCACCGCGTCCCTTACAACCAAGGTAGCTGTGGAGAATTTCCTTTGGAAACATAAAATAAATGACTACCCAACAGAAGGAATTTTTACTCATCTGCCCTTAGCAATGAAGGCATTACTGGTAATATGCCTGATGCAATGAGGAGGAGAGAGGAGCGGGTAGGCAATACAGCTAGAGGCTCAATTTTTGAGTTCCACGATTGGCCAGCTGAGCAAGAGGAAAAGAGCATTTCCTTTGAATCTTTGCAAACAAAATGTGAGGATATTCATAGGATATAGGCTGGATTTGGAGAGCAGAATAGTGACTGACAGTGGCTCTTGAATATATTGGGTATAACGTTCAGATGCTATGTGAAAACTACTCAACTAACCATTGTGTCTAGGACAACTCGCTACAGTCAACTTGCCGTGGGATAACAGTTAACTAATATCCAAGAAATGGTGGAATAGAATCATTAAAGAAAGGATGCAAACGGAGGGACAAAATGAAATGTGAATGATGAAAAATAAAATATTTTAAAGTTATTTTTAATAATTAAATTTAATTGTTGAATTGGCCCATGGCAAGTTGGCCATGGAGAGTTGGCCGACAGCGAGTTGGATGTGGTGAGTCGGCCATGGCAAGTTGACCGTAGTAAGTTGGTCGCAAAGAGTTGTCCCATTCTGCTAGCCATCAATGTTCAGCTTAGATCGTCCTCTCTTTTTCTTTCCTTCAGATGACAAGAAATGACAAACTTTGCCCAAACTTTTTTCAACTAACACATGAGAACGACTCTTCCAAAATCTGTATCCATGTTGCTAACCTTTTAAAATTGTGGGTTAAATTTTGCCATGGTTACAAAGCCTCCCTGTCTCTTCTAAACTTGATGGTAGTTCCAAACAACTTTTTTTTTTCCAAAAAATAAAAATGGGAGAAAAATGGATGGAAAGAATCTAACCAGGCATAAAGTAATTAATCACAATTTTAAAAACTGGCATGTGTAGTAAATATTGTAAATGAAAGGCTGTTCTAAAGCAATTAGTTCTAAATCAATATAAGACATTTTGCTTGGGGGAAAAACACAGATTAAACTCTTGATAATGTGTCATTATTACTAGGACAGCATTTATATTGCTTACTTTATTATCAATAATTGTAACCTAGTGACATTTTTTCTGCCACCAATGCTGATGTTGAACACTTTCACTTCTTTCAATGTCAGCAAAGAAGGGCCTCTTGATGATATTGGGTTGACGTTTTTCAGATTAATGGGATAATGCGCCATGAGTTAAGTACAAACGGGAACAAAAACACCAGCCTGGGACCCAATGTTAGCCTTCAGACAGCGTCCTGAGTGATTGTTAATAACTTCTTAATAACAAGGGAAAGGTCATCTCTAGAGTTTTATTTTGTTCAGAGGGTAAGCTTCCTGAACTCCTTGGGTTCCTTCGGAAACAAAAACAAAAAAGTAGACTTAATACACTGGATGCTAAACGTTTACCAAAGCTGCAAATGAGACCTCGTTCTTCAACCTTGCCAGCCTACGAAGTCTCCTTTTATCTTCGCTCTTCATGCAGAGCAATGGTTTAAGTGCAAATCACAGGCCACCAGGTGAAGGTCCTTGGAGGACTTGACAAAAATCACATGTTTTCTTAAAAGCCCGTCCTTCCCACTTCCCGTCTCCAATTTGCTCTGCGCTCTTTGATTTCCTTCCGTGTGAAATGACAATAATAATAATTAAAAAAAAAAGAGCGGGTAAAGGGAGACATTCAATAATCGGATAAATGTGGCATTATATGGCAGAGGAGGGAGAGAAATGGGGCACAGGGGTGCAATTTCAGGATAATGCAGGGACCATTTGATCCTCTTTTGCTTTCAATTCCTTAGACTCAACTGTGCCTACAATGAGCTCTCTGATTTTCTAAACTAAATGACTGACATATTGACATCATAAACAGTAATGTACTAGAAGCGCACACCAAAGGCACATTTTTCCCCACTTGCAGGCACTCTTATTCCTTGAATATGGAAATTTTCTTGCTCTGCCTATGACACATGGGCAGCTTTTCTTCCCTGCTTTCTTGCATTGTTAAATTGCATTGAGTTATTGTTAGGAAATATAGATGTTTCAAGAATCTTCAAGATACTACCATGAAACTGGCAGCTGAAGACGCAATAGCTGTTTCCCCCCCCCCCCAAAAAAAATTTTTTTTTTAAACAATCAGTAAATATAGCATCCTTCCATCTCTCTTCCCCAGTTTTTTTTTTCCTGGCATAGTTGAAAGGAAACCAGGAAATAAAATCAAGAGGACTTAACTGCATCTAAAATAGAAGTTGTCTTTTCTGAAAGGGGTGGCATGATGGCTCAGCCGTTAAGATGTGGGGCTTGTCAGCTGGAAAGCCAGCAGCCTGGGTTCGAGACCTGAGCACCACGTGATGGGTGAGCTTCCGTTACTTGCTTTAGCTCCTGTCCACCTAGCAGTTCGAAAGCACGCAAATGCGAGTAGATAAATAGGTACCACTTCGGTGGGAAGATATCAACATTCCATGACACCATGCTGGCCATTTGACTGTGGAAATGTCTTCAGACAGTGCTGCCTTAATGATCTTGAAACTGAAATGACCCCCCCCCTACAGTCAGCAATGACTAGTGGAGAATCCAAAGATGCTTTTTTTCAAGAGTCAACTGGACTTTCTGGACAACATCTTTGAAGATGTTTCACTTCTCATACAAGAAGCTTCTTCCGACTGAGAAACTCCATAGGTGACTAGTGGAGTAAAATCCATGAGGACTACTTTCCTGAAAGATATAGGTAGTCCTTGTACTACGACTGGTTGGTTTTTGACTGTTTGAAGTCACGACAGGCCCAAAAAAGTTACTTATGATCCAGATTTGAATTTCTGACAGCCGCTCTCCCTTGCAGTCACATGATCACATTTGGGGGACTCGGTAATTGACCTGCATATAAAGTGATTTGCGGTATCCCACATCCCATATAAATCGTGTGATTTACTAAGTTTTTTTTTGACAGAAATCAACCTTTACTCCCAGTTTTTGGCAAAAAAAAAATGCTCATTGCCAACAATGGGTTCTCTTAACAAGTGCTGCAAAAAAAGGTTGTAAAATCAGGTGCTAAGCAACTAGCATGAATCCCTGGCTCAATTATGGCCATAAGTCAACCACTCAGGTGGCCCTAATGACAAAGATAAACCTCCAGGTGGCCTCAACGACTCTCTAAAAGGATGCAAATGGCCAGCTGTCTGCAAGGAGTATAAATCCTTCCATTCCCCACCATCCAGTCAGAGTTGAAGAAGCTTCTTGGATGAGAAGGGAAACGTCTTCAAAGAAAAACCAGAAAGTCCATTGCCTCTTGAAAAGCACCTTTGGGACAACCACGACCTGGATGACTGAATATCTCCACAGACATTTGGCATAAGTCAAGCACTACTTGTAGACTACACCCTACTTCTTTGGTTTCCACCCTTATCCACCCTATAACAGCAACTATAACATTTACCTTCTTGGCAGCCCCTTCATACTACTAACGTGCAGTATATTCCACTTGTAATTAACTATAATGTCATGAAACTTCTCACCTGTATCACAAATTCATTTCTCCCTGAATGAAAAGCCATTGAAAATACTATCCATTGATCATAGGTGCCTATCCTAGACACTTGGGGCAGTGCTAAATGCTGGAGAGAGAGAGAGAGAGAATGATAGAGATAGAGATAGAGATAGAGATATAGAGATAGATAGAGATAGAGATAGAGATAGAGATAGAGATAGAGATAGAGATAGAGATAGAGATAGAGATAGAGATAGAGATAGAGATAGAGATAGAGATGATAGACAGAGAGAGAGAGAGAGAGAGAGAGAGAGAGAGAGAGAGAGAGAGAGAGAGAGAGAGAGAGAGAGAGAGAGAGAGAGAGAGAGAGAGAGAGAGAGAGAGAGAGAGAGAGAGAGAGAGAGAGAGAGAGAGAGAGAGAGAGAGAGATAGGGATAGGGATAGAGATAGAGATAGAGATAGAGATAGAGATAGAGATGATAGAGATAGAGATAGAGATAGAGATAGAGATAGATAGAGATAGATAGATATAGATAGATATAGATATTCCAGGAAAGGCATCTCCCCTAATGCTTATCAATTAAGGTTCACCCAATTTACAAATAATTAGATTGAATTGTGCACGGCTATTTTCATAGCAGAAAATTCTTAAACTGGATTTAGATTATGAGTCAATACAGCTGTGATGCACCAAAAGCAAAAATGTAAGCCAGATACATATTAGCAACACGGAGAGGTATTTATTTGATACCCATTTTCTATGCAACTGTTGTCAGCAAAGAAGTAGTGTTTCCAGCTGTGAGCAATATATCTCAGGGCTGTTTGGAACAGGAGCCAAAAAGATGTTATGACATAATAAGCAAGAGACTAGACAAGCTCCATTTCAAATCTCACTTCCCCCCTTTTGCCAGATGCTAATGCCTTGAAACAGTAATCTTAAATTGGTGTCTAAATTAGCTCCCCCCTAGAAGGCAATGTATTCCACTGATCCTGAAATTTAACTTGTAGATCTTACCAGAACTCCAACCACTATCCGTAACACGTATGACACAGATCTGAGAAGAGTTTACTAGCGCACTGACAGCACACAAGAAACGTGTCCATGTGGAATTGGGGACTGGAAGCTAAAACATATGAAGAACAGTTGCAGGAATTGGCTATGTCTAGTTTAATGAAAAGAAGGACTAGAGGTGAAATGATAGCAATGTCCCAATATTGTGGAGTTGCCACAAAGAAGAGGGGGTCAACCTACTCTTCAAAGCACCTGAAGGCAGGACAAGAAGCAATGGATGGAAACTAATCAAGGAGAGAATCAACCTAGAAATGAGGAGAAACTTCCTGACAGTGAGAACAATTAATCAGTAGAATGACGTACCTCCAGAAGTTGTGGGTGCTCCATCACTGGAGGTTTTTAAGAAAAGATTGGACAACCATTTGTCTGAATGGTATTGGGTCTCTTGCTTAAGCAGGGAGTTGGACCAGAAGACCTCCAAGGTCCTTTCCAACTCTGTTATTCTATTATACATCCTTCTGTTCTGGAATTGGCTGACCAATTTTCACTGGGCTGCAAAGTAAATGGATAGCTCTCATATGTCGAATGGGCCACTCTGGGCTCCTTCAATGCTGGAAGAAGGAGATAAGATTTTGCCCACCCAGGAATGTGTTTGCCCTGCTTGAAATAAGTAATAAGCCAAGAGATGGGATGGGGACTGCTTTCGTGCCTGACATAATTTCCCTGAGGCACAATGCCACATTCACACTCATGTCCATAATTCATCTCCTGCTTGAAACAATCTCTAGCGTGCCAGTCTCCTTAATGGCCAAGGTACCCCCTGACAGTGCTTAACATTTAAGAGTGCTGGAGCACCACGTTTGCCCAAAGAACCTTTTTTTCCATTTACCGTACCTCAAAGGCCTTCTAATTTTTCTTCAGAGACAGAAATCCTTTAAGCCTATTGTATCCTTAGGCTACAAATTTACTGAGATTTAGGTTTCCAATAAGAGGTTGAGATGAATGCCACCTTCTCATTTATGAATCAATTTTTGCCCATCGGCTTTTCAGCATTATTACTTTTTATTTTATTTTGCACTCCAAGGGCCCAAACTGAGAAATATATATGCTAGGGTAGAGGGAGAAGCCAAGAGGACACATTTGAAGCCTTGACTGAACTAAATGTGTGTCCCATTTTCTCTTCCTTGGATTAAAATTTACAGCATACAAGCTCCCCTTACCTCAACGATGCATCAGAGGTGGGTTCTTACCGGTTCTATCTGGTCCTTTAGAACTGTTAGTAACTCGGCAATGATGTCACGGAGCCGGTTCTGTCGGTGTCTCCGTGGGCGCTGCCATCTTGGATTTTGCTTCTGTGCATACGCAGAAGCTACCGGTATTTTTTTATTGCTGCGGGGGCATGCGCATGCACGCCGTGACCCTGAGCGAACCGACAGCAAAAGGATCCAGAACCCACCCCTGCGATGCATCCTAGCAAAATTATGTACCACACACTATTATATGATGCTTACAATTATTTAAACATTCTTCTTCCTTACCTATAATTCAGGCGTCATAATCTGCCTTACAGCTCCAACTCTCTAATTTAGTTTTAAGGAGAATCGATTGTGAACTGGCACAAAACAATTTGCTCTATAGCTGCAAACCACAACAAAGTTAACATTTGTTTGATTGTAAAATAAAACTAGAATCCAAACTAAAGAACTCTATCTTCTAGAAGCCAGACACTACACCCTGCTTTATAAGTAAAGTAGTGTAGCATAAGTATCCTTCCGCGGTTATGGGTTTGTTCTGAGTCATGAATGGGTAAATGCAAGACTTTTCCCAAGACAATTTTAAAATATGTGGACAATTTTTTATATATATGTGGACAATTTTTTATATATATATATATATATATGTGTGTGTGTATGTATATATATATATACCTAATACTCCTGCTAATTGCTAATACTCAAAGTTACAATGGGTTGGACTTCCTTAAACCAAGCTGTTCAGAGATTGAAATACTTCTGAAAGGATTGAAATGGCTGGTTTTGACCTTGAAATGAGCAGTGTTGTAGGATTAAGAAGTAAGTATTTCTTTGGTGTGCTAAATAATTGTATTAAATCTTTATCATAGTGATATTTAAATGGGACATAATTAACATAAATGATAGAAATTGTATTCCTGTTTCATTTTTCCATATATATATATATATATATAAAAAATATATATATATAAAAAATATATATATTAGCTACGTAAAGAACCATGAAATCCAGAGTTGAAATTTCCCTCCTGTTTTCGTTTGCTAGGGTTGTTTTCTTGTTGTTAGCTGCCACATCCTTCTAAGTTTCTACATCTGCTTAGTCACCTCCTCTACACTGACAAACAGTGGCATCTGTAGGATGTTGTTGCTTTTGTTAAAAAGATGAAAGCCCCGTTGTGACATCGCAAGGCGGAACACACACACACACACACACACACCCATCCCTTTCATGATGCAATGGAGAAAGGGGTGGGATTTGCGTTGCGATGCCACAATGCTGCTTTCCTCTTTCTCCCCCTCCTCACCTTTCCCTCCCGTGCTGATGATATGAGCATCAATGTGGTCTCATACTGCAAGAATGGTTTGTAAAAAAAAAAAAATGATTAACCCATCAAAGAGGGGAATTGAGACAAATCCACACACACACACACACACCTTGGGTTTTTTTTTTCCCTCTCTCTCACAGCCTGCTCCTGTTTTAGGCGCACTGTGTGAAATGCTGAGTAATTTTTAGCATTTGCAAAGAGGAAAGGAACTATCCTAAATATCTGTCAAAAAGAAACAGGCTGGGATAAGGCTTCAATCTATTTGTTTGTTTGTTTTTAAACAGCAACAGACACCCTAGAGAGTGTAAAAAATGGGTTTCTCTCTCCTGAATGTTGAAGCTCTGTAATGGAAGGTTTGTGGATTTCTGTATTCTTTGGCCAAACCTTTTTATCAGACCGGGAGTAAAAAAAAAAAAAAACCTCCAGGAGCGAAAGGGGAAAAAAAAAAAGGAGAAGTGAAATTCCTGCGGGCTGCATCTCAGCACACGTGTTGCATAGTAATCAGGAGGAAAAGCCATTTCGAAGAGGATCTGAAAGCATGTCAAATAGTTGGCGATTCAGCAAAAGAAAAAGAAATAGATCTAGATAGAAAATACTGGTTTAAAAAAAAATAAACTCCAGAGACAACAGATCCATGTGCTTAAAAAAATAATAATAATAATAATAAAAGAGAAGTGGGTTTGATTGAAAAGGTAATAGGAACAACGTCTCCTGTGTCGCTTATGGAAAGCAACGGAGTGGCAACATGCTTCAAGAGTTCAGCCACAGCATCTTAAAGCTCCTCCTTAGAAGATGCGTGCGTGCACACACACACACACACACACACACACACACACCTGTAGTTGAGGTTGGTGATGCATCCTGAATTCCTTTCTTTCTTGAAAGGGTTTCCCATGCAGCATTTAGGAGAGAGAAAAAATGTGATGCCCCCCATAAATAAATAAACATACAAAGACATGCAGTTCCATTGTAAGCAGTTGTAGCCTTGAAAAGACACATTTCAGTGTGACAGAATGAAAACTTAATCCTGATCCCTCTCTCTATATATCTATTTATCTCTCTATATATACCTCTATGTATAGGTATAGAGAGATAGAGATAGAGATAGAGAGATAGAGAGATAGAGAGATAGAGAGATAGATAGATAGATAGATAGATAGATAGATAGATAGATAGATAGATAGATAGATAGATAGATAGATAGATAGATAGATAGATAGATAGATAGATAGATAGATAGATAGGGAGAGGGAGAGGGAGAGGGAGAGGGAGAGAGAGAGAGAGAGAGAGAGGCACGGAGGGGCAGGGCGGCGGAGAGGAGGAGAGAGGGAGAGAGAGAGAGAGAGAGAGAGAGAGAGAGAGAGAGAGAGAGAGAGAGAGAGAAAGAAAGATCAGGATTAAGTTTTCATTCCGTCATATATTTCAAGAGTATTTTGTAGGTCAGTAGTATGCCATTTAATATTCAGCATGAATCTGCCTGCCTGTGTGTATGTGTACGTGCGTATGTGTGCGTGCCCGTATGGGTTCAGATAAACTGCTTAGAATGGTAATTTATTATCCTCACATACATGCTAAATCTACAAGTTTCCCCACCTTTCCATCAACAAAGAGGGATATTTAATTTAATCCATCATGCCTTCCTTGTCTGAAATAAGCAGATAGTAAGTCTTCCTCTCCTACATTTATGCACTTAAAATAATGTTGCTGTCAAGTACCTCCCCAGAAAGGCAGAAAATTACACGCTGCCACACATTTCATGTAGCTTTTGACATGCTAATATTTTCATTTCGTTTTATGACCACAAAATAGGCTTTTTTCCCCCCTATAAAAATGTTGTTTGACAAGAAGTAGGGAAAAAAAATCCTAAAATATATATTCTCTAAGTCAGGTTTGCTAATAAATAATCCAATAATATGAAGGGAGGGGGGAAAAAAGAGTCCATTCCTGAGTCTTGTATCAAAATCTGCAAAATGTTTGCAATCTAAATAGAAGTTGTTTGGGAAATATTCAGCAGTTAAAACATAGCTCTTTCTATCTGTCTGTTTATATCCATCTATCCATCCCTCTATCTCTATCATTTCTGTCTATCATCTATCTATCAAAAAGCACGGTACATCTCAAAAACAAGACATAATTAAAAGAGGGAAAAAATACGTGGGGGGAAAAAAAGCACAATGTACCGAAACAACAGCAACAAAGAAAAATGGCAGGGGTTCAACAAGTCTCCTAACCCCAAAACTGGAAACAAGAGTAGAAATTTTGGAACATCTGAAGGGTAGGAGGCATGCCATTATCCAGGGATAGCCTCTTCTGAGGGAAGATAGCAATAGCAATAGCACTTAGACTTATGTACCGCTTTACAGTGCTTTACAGCCCTCTCTAAGCGGTTCACAGAGTCAGCCTATTGCCCCCAACAATCTGGGTCCTCATTTTACCCACCTCGGAAGGATGGAAGGCTGAGTCAACCTTAAGCCGGTGAGATTTGAACTGCCGAACTGCAGCTAGCAGTCAGCTGAAGTAGCCTGCAGTACTGCACTCTAACCATTGCGCCACCTCGGCTCTAGATGCCACAGCAGAGAAGGCACACTTCCTAGGTCCGAATAGATGCCCTTGTTCAATATCTGCCTGATTTTACTCGACAGGAAGCATCTATTGGAGACTGGCAGTCCTCAAAACCATTGCAACCACCTGTCATAACCTTTGTGATAGATATTGATCTAAGGGATTGGCTTGCAATAAAGCCAACTCATCCACAATTCAATGGTAGATGAGAGAGCTAACCTGACTTTTTGTCTAGGGAGATTCTCAGTCATCCAGGTCATGGTTGTCCCAAAGGTGCTTTTTTTCAAGAGGCAACTGGACTTTCTGGTTTTTCTTTGAAGACGTTTCGCTTCTCATCAAAAGAAGCTTCTTCAGCACCAAGAAAAAAACCCAGAAAGTCCAGTTGCCTCTTGAAAAAGCACCTTTAGGATAACCTGGCTTTTATTACTGAGACTTGGTTGGGCACTGAAGGAGAAAAGATTCTCCTATCTGAAATGAGCCCTCCTGAGTTTTGAGTCAACCAGGACAGGGATAGGGTAAGATGGGTGTCACTCATGAATCTCTGGTGGTCTCCAGGGGCCTTGCTCCGGATATCACCAGATGTCAGACCCTCATTCTGTGGTTGAACCCTAGGGATCAGTGAGGATTGCTGCTCACTTACCTTCTTTATTACAGTGTAGCTGCATCCCCAGGTTTATAGATCTGAGAGGTTTCAACCTGCCATCTCTGAGCCTGGGGTCTGAAGCAACATAGGAATCATGGCCGCAATGGCAGCCATGGACTTACTTACTTACTTACTTATTTATTTATTCTTTCTTTCTTTCTTTCTTTCTTTATTCTTTATTTCATTTATTTATTTATTTATTTGGTCATGTTTATGTATTATATATTGTGGGTGGTATGTGTGT
>QLTV01002540.1:237620-262279 GCA_003457575.1 Thermophis baileyi | reverse complement strand
TTCCTTCCATTCCATTCCATTCCTCTCTCTCTCTCTCTCTCTCTCTCTCTCTCTCTCTCTCTCTCTCTCTCTCTCTCTCTCTCTCTCCCATTGTTTTCACTAGAAGTTTAATAGATTATTTTTCTACCTACTTCATAAACAATAATTGATGAACATAAATATAATTCTGGTTCTTACATCAGTGGATTTATGGTGCACAAATAGCTGTTGTGGATAGGTACCTGTATCATTTCCCAACACCCTTTAAATATATCCTACTTTCTTTGTTATCTCCTTGAAGATGAATAAATATCTTATGTTGCTTGCAGGTATCAACACGTAATTTCTTCCAGCAGCCTCACCAACGTTCACCTTTCTCCCCACTCTTCATCAGAGAACAAGTCTCCTTCCCATCCCTACCATTCCTCCCAGATTACAACCCTATTATGTTGTTATCTGAATTATACATAATTGAAAGTTGTGTTTTGCAGCTTAACAGTGTTTTGTCTGTCTGTGGTCATGCACTGCCATGAAAACAGAGCTGCACACCAGAAGTTCTAGATGACAGCAATTTTCTGGGCTCCTGAAACGATATGTTAACCTTCCTTAGGTTGTAGATTGTAAAGTTTAAGAAGATTTCAAGTAGAGCTGGAAGCACCCAACTGACTACATCCATACTGTATCCTGAAGTCTTCTTTGATGATTCTTTCCCCTTCCAGCTTCATAGCCCTGCAAATCCCAGACAATCTCAAAGGATCCCACTGAATTAGTGTCTAAGACTGATTCAGTTTAGCCTTTAACTACAGCCAAGCTGTCCAGCATGCTGTCATCTGCTGTAGACAAAAACACATGAACACATCCGTGTTGTTCTCCCGACAACAAGATAGAAGAGGTTGTTCTTGTTGTGTGTTTGTTTTTTTAACTTCTCAATCCTCTTTAAGTGCCAGGTGGTCTCAAATCTAAGTATTCACTAGGGTGGACCTTCCTTAGCTGCTGAGATTAATAGAAGTCAAGCTAGGTGATCCGTATAAAATCCTTTACACTGAGCTTAAACTGCATGATCAGTATCTCGTTGTCTCACATAATGTTTCATGACTAGTTTTCCTGTACAACCTGAGAACCAATCATGGAGTTCAAATCTAAATTCACAAGATTTTATATATGCTTAATCATGATATACTTTACAGTCTTGTATATTTGTCCAGCAGAGGCAGTGACCATCCATAAATCAAGTGAGCAGAAACAAACTGATTCTATTTGTAACTTTCATTAATGGGTTTGTAGAGATTCTCAGTCATCCAGGTCATGGTTGTCCCAAAGGTGCTGTGAGCTGAGGAAGCTTCTTGGATGAGAAGCAAAATGTCTTCAAAAGAAAAGAAAAACCAAGAAAGTCCAGTTGCCTCCTGAAAAAGCACCTTTGGGACAATCATCACCTGGATGACTGAGAATCTCTACAGACTTTTAGCTATACAGTTTGGGATGAACACCCTTGGAATGGTGTGGGAGCAGGAATGGATTTCCAGAGGGGAGAAAATTGCAGACTACAGGAACCAGGAGCACCACTCAGGTGACCCTGAGGACACAGATAAACCTCCAAGTGCTTCAACAACCTTCTAAAAGGATGCTAATGACCAGCTGTCTGCAAGGAATATAAATCCTTCCATTTGCCACTATCCTGTCAGAGATGAAGAAGCTTCTTGGATGAGAAGCGAAACGTCTTCAAATGAAAAAAACAAGAAAGTCCAGTTGCCTCTTGAAAAAGCACCTTTGGGACTTTCATTAATGGGGATTTTTTTTTTCCTTGAATTGACCCGGTATCAATTATCTCAGCCTTCAAATGCTTAATTTGAAATAACATTTGAGACTATTACATTTGCATAGCCACTGCTCTAATTGTATCATTAAAATTACATTCAGCAAAAATAAGTAATTATCCTAAAAAAAATTAGATATCTAATGTGAGAAAGTGTGATTGCAAGTTTTGGACAAGTTTTCTTACTATTCAAATATATGAACATGTCCCTTTTTTAAGTGCATAAAAATATCAGCATCATTTGGCTATAAAACAAAGTGATTCTGTATATTAAATCATAAACCAAATACCAAGTTACAATTTGTACAGCAGACACAATAAAGTCATGTTGTCAGGGAACAATTAATCATGGAGAGTTGTGCTATTTGCTGAGGCAATTAATATTTTATGCAATTTTGAGCATGCAAATTTGTGATAGTGAAAGGTAACGGGCCACATTACTCAAACTTATGTGAACATTGTCCCTACTACCACATTAACAGCAAAAACAATCAAATTATCTGACTTGTACGTTAGCTAAATAGAAGGAAGGGGCTATCTTTTCCTATCTGTGGATGATATCTATGTCCTTAAAAGACTGAAGACAATTCTTAAGTCCAATGAGAAAATGAAGTCTTCCCTTTAGCACAGGGGTGTCAAACTGAGCCGAGGTGGCGCAGTGGTTAGAGTGCAGTACTGCAGGCTACTTCAGCTGACTGCTAGCTGCAGTTCGGCGGTTCAAATCTCACCGGCTCAAGGTTGACTCAGCCTTCCATCCTTCTGAGGTGGGTAAAATGAGGACCCAGATTGTTGGGGGCAATATGCTGACTCTGTAAACCGCTTAGAGAGGGCTGTAAAGCACTATAAAGCGGTATATAAGTCTAAGTGCTATTGCTATTGCTAAACTCAAGGCCCGCAGGCTGGATCTGGCCTGCGGGGTGCATAGATATGGCCCATGGGGCCACCCTGGAAACAGTGAAGGACCGGCCCGCGGTGCCTCTGCCAGTGAAAATGGAGCTCAGGAGGGCCGCGCGCAGCCCTCCCGAGCTCCATTTTCGGCTGTGACAGCCGCCTGCAGCACTCTGCCAGTGAAAATGGAGTTTGGGAACGTCGCGTGCAGCCCTCCCAAGCTCCGTTTTCACTGGCAGAGCGCGCTGGAGGAGGCTGTAGCAGCCAAAAACAGAGCCTGGGAGGGGTGCCCCCAACATAAATGATGTTGAGGTGGCCACGCCCCCCCCAACCCCTCCCCCCCTGAGGTCTAACATAACCCTGATGCGGCCCTCAATGAAATCGAGTTTGACACCCCTGCTATAGCATATTAAATAGCTACATAGGGGTGTATTTGAAGGATTTCCATACAGGCTAAGGTTGTTCTTGACTTGGCAACAGACTGTTGTGTGGTTGTGTTCAGTTTCCCAGTAGTTCCTTACTCACCTTCCTTAGTCCCAAGATAGTCTGTGTGACTGCTTGTTAGGAGGGGAGCAAGTTTTAAGGAAGCTGTTCTTCAATTGTGGTCTTTACCATGGAGGTTGATGGCCGTATAATAAGTGTGTTTCGGTAGATGTCATTTTAACTCACTCTTTTTGTACACTTTCCTGGCAGAATTTGGGGGTGAGGGGCTAAATAATGCACCTTTTGTATTTGAACAACTTTGACCTGTATGGAAATCGCTAAATAGGCTGTGCACCGGAGTAGGGAGATCAAAGGACTATCTAAGAAAATGGGGTTTCCCTATAGAAGATAGGCAATCTGTGTGAATGTGGAGAGGAATGCTCCATCTCATATACGCTATGGTCCATACAATGTCCTTCAACATATACAAAGGAAGACCTTGTGCTAGTGAGATAAAATGATGTTGACCTGGCCCGATACTGGCAAATGTCATTTAGTAATAAAGGAGAATATTTATACCTCAGGGTTGATATGAGGAGTCCTTGGTATCCACAAACACCAACTAGCATCATAAGACATGATGAAAATTCTTTAATTTCACAACATATAGACAGATTTAACCATAGTTTCAATTGGGAAAATATGACCATCCTAGACCAAGCCAAGTCCAAAAATGCCAGGGAATTCCTAGAAGCCTGGCACTCTGACAAATCATCCATCAAAAGACACATAGGCATTAACAACATCTATAGCAGGGGTGTCAATTTCATTGAGGCCCGCAGCTGACTGGGTGGGTGTACCCAACTGGGTGGGTGTGGCCAACTGGGTGGGTGTGGCCAGCTTGATGCCACTCCCCAAACTGCTGGCATGTTTCCTCTTTGCATTGGGTAGACTGGACCGAAGCCACGCTGGCCCGATCTTTCCTCTTCGCATTGGGTAGACCAGGACAGCCCCGCGGGCTGGATTCGACCATATCACAGGCTGGATCCGGCCCACGGGCCTTGAGTTTGACACCCCTGATCTATAGGCTATGCAAAAGAGACCAAAAGGGAATAAAAAGACCCAAGCACCTCTCCACCAGCAATCAGCACTCAGATCAGCATAGATTAATTCCAAGGTTAACATCAGACCAGCAGTCAAATAAACAATACCCCAATCAAGAAACTGCCAAAGAAGCCAACAGCAAACAGCCCAACCAAAGAATCTTTAAAGCCCCCCCCCCCACCAACACTGACAGGCAAGACACCAGAATATAAACTGATAGCAAACAGCACTCCTTACTAGCACTGATGATGCTACTTAGTTAGGGTAATGAAATGTCTGCAAGAAAACAAGCAAGCTCAGAGAGCACCAAGGACATCTAATGTCCTTTAGTTTTAAACCTGTTTATTTTACATACTTTTTACGCATGCTATATGACCTACTTTATACCTATTTTACTTGTGCCGGTGTTGAATGTTATATGTCTATAATTTGAAGGTGCTTCTGGAACAAATAAAGAAAGAACTTGAAGGATGATTCACAGAGAGGAGCAAAGTTGGATTCTCACTGTTGACTAAAAGCACATTTAACTGGGCTCAGTTCCAAGCTTCCATCATAATATAATATTAGAAAGACAGAGTTGGAAGGGACCTTGGAGGTCTTCTAGTCCAACCCTATGCTCAAGCAGGAGATCCTACACCATTCCAGACCAATAGTTATTCGATCTCTTCTTAAAAACCTCCAATGTTGGAGCATTCAACAACTTCTGGAGGAAAATCGTTCCACTGACTAATTGTTCTCACCATCAAGAAATTCCTCCTTAGTTCTAGGTTGCTTCTCTCCTTGATGAGTGTCCATCCTTTGCTTCTTGTCCTGCCTTCAGGTGCTTTAGAGAAGAGGTTGACCCCCTCTTCTTTGTGGCAGCCCTTCGGATATTGGAACATTGCTATCATGTCACCCCTGGTCCTTCTTTTCACTAAACTAGACGTCATTCTTAATTCTGTCCTCCCCGGCTACAAATGGATCGTCAAAGGAACATCTGAACATCAAGCATATGGGAAAGTGCTGTGCAATACACAATTTGATGGGGGAAATTATGCAACTGGGAAAGGGACAGCCAGTTGTCCTTATACAGCCAATCACAAAGCCAAGTTGTGACTTTTTGCAGGAGTAAAAAAAAATGCAGGAAAGATAAAATCAATTTGAAAGTGTTAACTGTAACAATGGCCCAAGAATTAACCTATCAGAAATCAGCTGGATGTGAAATAGCATTCTCATATAGTCAGTATCCTCCGCAGCAAAACATCACATTCATAAGTGTTTTTGTGCGGCAAACTGATTTGTGTGATGTTTGTTCCATTCGACGAAGGTGGGGGGGAGGGAAGGAAGGCACAAAACAAAACACAAATGAGGCTATTATGTGCACAGATGTCCACTCAAGTATGAGTTACTGATGGAGGATTTGGGCTATCAAATGTAGAAATTACACTCTAATCGTGATTACATGTGCCACAACAATACTAGGATTAAATACAAATTATGGCTGGAGAATAAATGAAGGAGTTACCATGGGTGCTATCAATAGGAGAGAGCCCACATGTAATTACTCCAAGCACTGTATCTGGTAAGCAAGAATTGCATCTTAATAAACAGGACGGCCAAGAGTGAATAATCAAGCTAATGTTGAAAATCTTTTTCACGCTTCCATCCAGCATGAATGATTGCTGGCTTTAAGTTAGCTGGAAGAATTTCTGCTCACGGTGCAGGCGGTTTCATTAAGCAAAAGGTAATTGTGTAACTCTCTTGTCTCTTCCTAGGCTGGCAAAGCTGGGAAAATATGACAGTGGATTGCTGGCGCACTGCTTCATTAAACCTGAGGAATATTTAACTCAGAATACAGTCAGAGTTGGTATTGCAGCACCAAAACACTGAGAGCAGAACGCAT
Organism: Thermophis baileyi; assembly: GCA_003457575.1. Classification (NCBI taxonomy): domain Eukaryota; kingdom Metazoa; phylum Chordata; class Lepidosauria; order Squamata; family Dipsadidae; genus Thermophis; species Thermophis baileyi. The sequence continues at coordinate 256,190 of QLTV01002540.1, read as the reverse complement.
CTCAGATAGAATGCTATTCATCATCATCAACAGCAAACAGTGATTTTTGTGCACCTGGAAAGCACGGCCCACCACGGGAAAACACCCAAACATAATGAAAACTATGTATGAAAGGGAGATGGGAATGAGAATGTGCTTTTTGAGATGTAAACAGCAGGTTTTAATTTGGCTGTGCATGTAAATATAGCCCAACACCAATATTATAAGCTAATTATTTATATTTACCTCTGTTCTTGAAATGAAAACATGCACCTTTTCAAACAGATGTACAAATGGACGCCCTAAGGACTGGCTGTATAAAGCACGAGACTGCTTATCAGTCAGGCAGATGGGATAGAAATTACCTGGAATTCCATTATTCTATCATTCTATTCATAAAACATATGAAGAACAGTTGCAGGAATTGGTTTTGTCTAGTCTAATGAAAAGAAGGACTAGCAGTGACACGATAGCAGTGTTCCAATATCAAAGGGGCTGCCACAAAGAAGAGGGGGTCAACCTATTATCCAAAGCACCTGAGGGCAGGACAAGAAACAATGGATGGAAACTAATCAAGGGGAGAAGCAAGCTAGAACCAAGGAGATATTTCCTGACAGTGAGAACAATTAACCAGTGGAAAGACTTGCCTTCAGAATTGCCTTCACTGGAGTATTTTAAGGAGAGACTGGACTGTCACTTGTCTGGAATGGTATAGGGTCTCCTGCTTGGGCAGGGGGTTGGACTAGAAGACCTCCAAGGTCCCTTCCAACTCTGTTATTCTGTAATTCTAACACGCAGAAAGTGGAACCAATCATCCCAAAAAGATGAACGTGCAAAACAGCAGCATCAACAGATAAACAGAACCTGAATTGTTTGTTTTTCTCCATTTGAAGTCTCTCAGTTCAAATAGTTTAAAATACCAATAGAAGAGAATATTTGTTGCTCAGGGCACGCAGGTCTGTGACCCGATAAAGATTTGATTGATTGTCACTCAGGGTTGAACTGTGAGTTTCTTGTTGCTCTCTCAGCTTGGTTGTTTTCTTACAGACATTTCATTTCCAAACTAGGTAATATCATCAGTGCTAGAAGGGAGTGGTGTTTGTTCTCTGATTATATACTGTACAAGTGACTTGCCATATCAGTATAGCACTGATGATGTTACCTGGTTTGGTAATAAAATGTCTGCAAGAAAACAGCCAAGCTCAAAGAGCACCAAGGACCCCACAATTTAAAATACGATGCCACAGACAAAACAGCAATGGAAAATAAAGGATCCATGATAATATTTGGGAGCAATGTCTATGTTTGTGTATATTTGAATATATTAAAATATTCTCATATATTAATTGACCGAACAATGAAAGCAATAAGCAAAAAGAAAGAGGAAAATATATTTTCCCTTTAGATACTCTTCCAAAGAAGCACTTATATTAACTATCCTGTGGGCCACATTACAAACAATTTTGTATTACACCACAACAAAATAATAATAATAATAATAATAATAATAATAATAATAATAATAATAATAATAATAATAATAATAATAATAATAACAACAACAACAACAACAACAACAACAACAACAACAACAACAACAACAACAACAACAACAGACCACAGTCAGTTGCTGTAGATTTGTGAGTTGAAATTAAATGTTGAACTTATACGGAGGATGATAAATTGCATATTCACAACCTCTACATAAAAATGTGAGTTTCCTAAAATTGCTGTTTCATGTTGAAATTTGGTGACAATTTTTTTCTGTTGTAATTGATAGTAATAACATCAGTATGTGAAATAATAAAATGATGCAATATATCTAAATTGAAAAACAAAGAAAAGACACCAATGTAGAAACACTAACTCTGTGTGATATTGTGATGTCACACGTCTCCTATTTCATCAGGCTTATTCAGAGTAGTGGAACCAGACCTGCAATACAATCATAATCAGCCTGTGAAACTTTCAATGCCGTGCAGTGATTTACTTAGGAACAATACCACTGAAGCTCACACTTGCCCAAGGATGACATTCAAATTTTTCCTGTGGGAAAAAAAGCTTTGGACTAGGGAATGGTGTTAGAAACCAACTAAGTTTGTTACTGTTTATATTTTCACAACGCAAGGAGACAAAACAAGGCCAGGTGACAGAAACCAAGCTAAAATGTGTCTTGATTTTTTTCAAGCAAACTGGCTTTCAATTTACAAACAATTAACAGTTTCCTTAAGGAATGATTCACAGAGATCATCTTATGTTTCCCGTATAATCCCGCTCATGAAAGTATAAAGAAGTCTTAATTTTCAATCAACCACAGACAAAACAACCAAAGGCCAGCCATGATGGCTGGGGAGTAAGAAGTTGAAGTCCAGCATATTTAGAAAGAGCCAGATGGAAACAATAACTTGCATTAAAGAAATGGCTTCCATATTATATATCATACGAGCCTTAGCAGTACATTCATAAATAAGAAAAGGAAACAAGTCCTTTCCATCAATCCTGAAATCATACACGAGCACAAAATAGCGAGTCCAAACAAATATATGCACAACAAGTGGCAACAATGAGATCCTTTTCTTCTATCCTTTTCTCTGCCAGTCTGTTTCTCCTCTATCTTCTTTTCTCAAATATTTGCCTGAACTTATTATTGACTTTGATCCTTCAGCCAGTTTCAGTTGCTGTCCGAAGGATGCTCAGGGCATCCTACACATCCATCTGCCTCCTTTTTCAGGCACCACCAAACCGAGTCCAAATACCCTATTTCTGTAGAGCAGGGGTGTCAAACTCAAGGCTCGCGGGCTGGATCCGGCCCGTGGGGTACTTAAATCTGGCCTGTGGGGCCGGCCTGGAAATAACAAAGGTCCATGGTGCCTCTGTCCTGGACGGCCTCCTGCAGCACTTTGCCGGCCAAAATGGGGCATGGGGGAGCTGTTTTGCACCCCATTTTGGTTGGCAAAGTGCTGCAGGAGGCCATCCAGGATGAAAACGGGGCACGGGGGATTGGCAGGGTGCTGCAGGAGGCATCCAGCCCGGCCCTTCCCCCCCGGCCCGGTCCTGCCTGGCCCTTCCGGGCCATTTTGGCTGGCAGGCTGCTGCAGGAAGTGTCCGTCCCATCTCCCTCCTGCCACCCGCCACCCACCCCGCCCCGCCCCGCAGAGAACTACAATGCTGATCCGGCCCTCGAAGAAATCCAGTTTGACACCCCTGCTGTAGAGGGATGTTCATGAAAGTCGAAAAACGTCACTCACCAGAGTTTGGGTCCGAGTTTCCATCTGCTTCGGTCCTCTTGTCCGGGGATGCCTGGTCGTAGAATTCGTCCTGCGGCTGAACCAGAGGGAGAGGGTGTGAGACCAGAATTCCACTACCCACAGGCTCATGATCTCCTAGGCCACTGTCACTGCAGCTTTCCTGCGAACCATCGGGGAGGTGAAACGTAACACGACGTTGAGACTACAAAGAAGAGCACAGGACAAGCTCGATTAGTGCTCTTCTTTTTCTCTTTCACCCCTCCCTCTGTTTCGATAGATGGTTATATTTATGGTCGATCGCCCCAATCATTTCCAAATACAAATTTTATGTTTATTATTTTTGTAAGGGCTGCTAACCTACACTCACATATCAGGTGGCCAAAGATCTCCACCAAGTTACACAACCGCACAAAACGTTTAATTAGCTATGCTGTTTTACCGTCCTACTTTTTTCCCCCTTCCCCAATAATAAATGCTGTATTAAACTGTTTCCCTTTTTACTGTACTTTTTTTTCCTGTAAAGACTCGTCAAAGACTGTAATAAAGATATTACATATATTTGGTCTAGTCAAAGATTATATATACACAGAGAGAGAGAGAGACACACACACACACAAACAAACATGACTCTGGACAGGTATTTAATAATTGATATTCACATTTACTATCAAATTTATAGAAAATGCCCTTGCTGTTGCATATGGAATTGTTGCTTGGGGAGTCCAAATCCAACCTAAAGTGATTTTATTTCCCAAAGATCAGAGTTCCCATCCCATTCGTGTCAGGAGGCACCATTCAAGGTGCTTCTGGATTGAAAGGATTACTGGTGACATCACCGTTGCCTATGGGGGCTCTTTTCATCTCCCCGCAAGGAGCTGGAGTGAATGACGGGAGCTCACGCCAAAATGCAGCAGCACTCAGGTCTCGAACCTGAGCTTAACCCAGCATTCTAACCTCATGAGCCACCGTGTTCCACCCATCAGAGACAAATACATACTTTCTGCAGGAAGCAGCATTTCTTCAAATTGTATACAGTTGCATTGCTGAAAAGCATTTTCACACTAATAAGGGACAATGGTAGGAATGGAAATATTGCACTGTGATGGCTTGACTTATGGGGCACCATAAGTGGGTCGAAGAGGTAAAAAAAAATGAGACAAAGAGATACAGAGTATCTAGCCTTTTTAAAAATTCCTGGCACACCCAGTATTGTGTGACACTTATCCAGGAACAACAACTTAAATCTTTGGTAGTATTTTTTTTAATCCCAACAAGTGTCCCTACCATTATTGGTTATTGCCAAAAATAACCAGACTAACTCATCCTAGCATATCTAACATGCTACTTATCATACTATCGTTGTATGCATAATTTTGGGTAGAGTAAAAGAGATAGAAACATATGGATAAACTTCCACTATCTGTGTTGGAATCTTTGAATTTCCAACCAGAAAGGTGATGATACACCTAGGACACCTTAGAGGTGAAATCCAACACTTCTGGGGGGCGGCGGGGGGGAGGGAATTGAACTATATACAACCACATCCGGATATGTCTCATATGAAAGACTAAGATGCAAAATCAGCATGAAACAGTTAATCTTTATTGGACTGAAGCAAAAGTATCAATGACATGCTAATGCTATACCTACACTGTACTTGTAGTAAGAGTACTACAAGAGTCTTTATTTCAAATGGTGCTTTAGAAGCAAACAATATATTCCTCCCAACAGGACTTAATATGGAGATTTTTATAATAGTATCACTCACACCCATGCACGCAAACCTACTCCCGTGCACAATTAATAAACAACAAATTTAATTTGCTTACGAAAGGGACAAGGAAACAACACTGAAACAGGACGCTTTTGTTTTAGCTTTGTTTTGCAAGCTTCAGTACTTCGTGGAAAGGGTTAATGTGGATGATACATAGACATTTATGCCAAAACGTTGTTTTTTCAAGTGGTTTAAATGTAAAACTGGTGTGTGTGTATGTGTGTGCACGTGTACACTTATATTCTACAACTACTGCACAACTTGGTCCTATCACCTGAATTTAAGATTAGGGAGATACATCTAATCTAGTTTTTTTCTTTGCAAACCTAAAAAAAAAAAAAGCTGATTTAATAAATTGCACTAAATATGTGGCTGCCTTAATGGCTGACTCATTAAAGTAGTCATGTCTTATTTCAGGTTTATTGGAAGATGGGGGGGGGAGAGGATGAGCGTTTAATGGGTGTTGTACTTGTTTCCCAGCACATCCAACACCTCCACAGGAGGAAGTTGAAATATATACAACCGCTTCCATATATGTTTCATTTTCAATAATATGCATAAGGTCTCCTTTTGAATTTTGAAAGGGAACATGGAAGCTGTATGTTTTGTTTATTTAATGCCATTTTGCTTCATCCCAACACTCTTAATTTAGCACTGTGCAGACTTGAGTTCTAGATAATGCCAGGACTACTGTACATACACAGATACTGTACTTAAGTCCAAATAAACCTAATTAGGAAGATAGATGAACCTGGTCACCCATCTGAACACTGTAGCATTTGGACTCGAAGGGCTTGTTTGTAATTGATGAAGTGAGTTTTCTAACAAGGTTAGAAGGCTTCCTTACAGAACCGGTAATTAAAGTGGAGATGTGACCTTGAAAGATAATGATTCTTCCAATCAAGTCTGAAGTGACAATTACCATTAATCTCCAATCATATTACTAATCTGCACCATTGGAGTATTAATACAGACCAATCATCCGGGTTGTGTTTTAAGGACTCACTGAGACAAGATTTTGCTTCAAGTTTTCATGAATGAAGGCAAATATACATATCTCAGAATAATATTACAGGATCCAATCTGGGTCAGTCATTGAGACCAGAGGTTTAGTCTTCCAAGTTTTTGGACTTGGACTGGAGCCCATCCACAGGAAACACACACTTTCATTTTCTCTAGCAGGATGTGTGCTTTGGGTTACTCTATGAATCCTATCAATGTGATGCCTGGTTGTGTGTGGCTTCCTATCGGTTGATTGGTTCTATAATCTTACAAAGATAAGGAAATTATTGAAGCTTGGGAAACAGACCCCTTGTCAGTCAAGAGGCGTGCTGATTTACCACCAACTTATAGCAATAGCAATAGCAATTATATTTATATACCGCTTCATAGTGCTTTACAACACTCTCTAAGCGGTTTACAAAGTCAGCATATTGCCCCCAACAATCTGGGTCCTCATTTTACCGACCTCGGAAGGATGGAAGGCTGAGTCAACCTTGAGCCTGGTGAGATTCGATCTGCCAAACTGCTGGCAGCCGGTGAACTTATCAAGTACTTAGGAGCCAAGGTCTTGGCAGCCCAAGGAAACAACAGTCAATAGCCAGCCATCAATACACCAATCAACCAATATGAAGCCACAGCCAACCAGGCATCACATAAATATGATGCATAGAGTAGACCAAAGCACACATTCCAGTAGAAAGACATTCCCTGAGGATGGGCTCCAGCATGAGCAGTGGTGGGCTGCAATTGGTTTAACAACCGGTTAAACGCGCTTGCGCTTGCGTTAGAAATACAGCAATTTGAAGCTCAGCTGCTTACCTTCTAAGGCAGCCCCAGTAAGTAGAACAGAGGAGGCGCGGAAATCAGCTGTGCTGCGTGAATCAGCTGAGCCAAAAAGAAGGAAATATAAGACAGGATGGCTCAGGGGCGGGTGGGTGGGGTCATCTGATCGTCGGAACTACCGGTTCGCCTGAACCGGTCCAAACCAGCAGCAGCCCACCACTGAGCACAAGTCCAAAAACTTGAAAGACTAAACCTCTGTTCCGGTTACCAACCCAGATTGGATCTTCAAGTTTTACCTCAACTTTTCTCAACTTGTTTTCTACCTTCCAATAAATAAATAATAAGAAGAAACAACAGACTCAAGCTGCAATGCCATTTGATTGAAAGCATTGGAATATTTCTACTAGGAAATATTCAAGATCTTGGTTTCTTCAACCGGGTGTATGCCTTTTTTGAAATGAATGGAGGGTCCAATCTATGCGCCCTTCCCTGGGACTATGGCCCATTGAACCCTGTGAGGCTTTCTTCTGAGATGACATATATAGAATTTCATTATGACTATTATTTCAACACTCATATACATACAAATATGGAATTCATACATTTTTAAAACCACTCTTTTCTTAACATTGTTCAGATAAGAAATCATTATGCGTTACTCACCAGAAAATACTGACTTTTATACAAAGCCTGGTTCTTGTGATTAGATGGCATGAATATTTACAAGGTTCCTCTTTATCTTTTTTTTCCTTGTGGTTATGTCATTCTTATTGTAATTGCACAGTATAAGTTGCACAGTATGAGTTACACATGTATTCTTTGTCACTGTATTTGAAATCACAGCGTGTAACAGACTCAAACCTGCAGTTCACTTTGCACAAATATTTAGAACTAAGATTAGAAAATGTCTTTTGTGCTGTTCCAACAAGCTATAAGGTAATATAGTGACAAACGAATTAAAAGCTAAGTTCTATTGCTTTTTGTGAATGTGAATGATCAGATGCATTTAACAATTGCAGTTACACCAAAGAGAGAAAAAGCACCTTCCTTTGGCTGGATTCCATACCATATATGCACTTATTTCACAATGTTGAAATATTGAATGCAAAGAGTGCAGAAAAGATTAACACAGATGATTAGGGGCCTAAAGCATATGAAGAACGATTGCAGGAATTGGATATGCCTAGTCTAGTGAAAAGAAAGGGGCTGCCACAAAGAGAGGGCCAACCTATTTTCGAAAGCGCCAGAAGCAAGACCAGAAACAATGGATGGAAACTAATCAAGGAGAGAAGCAACCTAGAACTAAGGAGAAATTTCCTGACAGGGAGAACAATTAACCAGTGGAACGGCTTTCCTTCAGAAGCTGTGGGTACTTCATCACTAGAGGCGGTACTGGAGAGCCACTTTTCTGGAATGGTATAGAGTCTCTTGCTTGAGCAGGGGGTTGGACTAGAAGACCTCCAAGTTCCCTCCCAACTCTTTTATTCTGTTATTCTGTTCAATAAATAGAAAAGTGGCAAAGAAAAATCAAGTAGGAATACATCATCATAAAGACTATTATCAGTATTTGCAATGTACTCGCTATGGGGCAATCTTTCAAGAAGATTTGGACATTGTAGCTGCCCTTGTTTGTGTAACACAGTTGGGAAACACTCACTATTGAAGTACTCAATCTTACATTTTTTAGGATCTAATTACTTACAGTATTGTCCACCCATATAAAAACCCAACCTGAATGCAGAAGATAACCTGGTTAGAGTTTATCAGGGAACTCAAGGCACATTCATTTAAATGCTCTTTTAAATGTTATCTATGGAGATTCTCAATCACCCAGGTCATGTTTTTTCACCAAGGAACTTTTCCCAAGTTCTGAAGATGCTTCTTGGATGAGAAGTGAAATGTTTTCAAGGGAAAAAAAAGAAAGAAAGCCCAGTTACCTTTTGGAAAAGCACCTTTAGGATGTCTTTTAAATGTTTTAATACTTCTCAACTATTTACATATGTGTTTCACAGCCTCTTCTTTTAGTGGTGCAAAAATGTTTTCAGAATAATTTTAAACTGTTCTATTGTTTGAACTGTAGTTTTATGGGCTAGTCCAAACTCTGAAGAATAGATTGCATGCTAGCACTCCTAATCGGTAAACAAATATGAGATCTGGATTGTAACTTCTTTTTAGAAGTTGTTAATAACATGCACTGCCTTGTACTACATAAAAAAAAAATACTTCCGAGTAAAATGGAAGAATGGAAAAGAAAATGAAGGACATTCAACAAAGTTGCAAGAGGAAGTTAGTGGCCCTATCAAACTAAAAGCATCAGACAAAAAAACTTCTGTGTGAAACTCCTCAATATTTTATCTTTGAGTCTCAGAATTGGCTCAATATTTTATCTTTGAGTCTCATTTTTTTTTTTAGCCGCCAATCCCCTTTTGGTCCCTTGAAGCTTTAAATGAACATCTGCAACAAATGTGATTGTTATTTTTACCGAGCGTAACCAGGCAGTCAAACAAACAAACATGAATGCTAGTTTCTCTATCATGGTTAAGGGAGAAAATGAAACTTTTTTTTTTTAACAGATGGGTTCATTTCTCCCTTAGAGAATATTTATAGGTCAAAAGGAAGAGCTACAGAACATCTATTCCTTCTTGCCATCTGTGAGTTATGCACAATCGGCTTGTTTTTTATAAACAAAGAATTATGTGTCTCCAAATGTCACAATATGGGGGCCTGGAGATGGTCAAATTATTTATCATGCAAGCAATATTTATTCATACAGACTCTGGTTTTAGTTTAGGCATAGTCTAAAACCACTAATCCTATCAGGGTGAACCGAACACATTTCTCAAACAGGGTAGGAGAGAGCTACAGTATTTTTTTCCCCTATCTATAAATATTCCTCACTCTGCCTGGTTTTTTTTTTTTTTCCCCTGTCCTCCTCACCTCTTCTGCCTGAGGTCTGACACGTGTGAGGAAAACCCTACTTTAGCTTCAGATCAGCTTCCAGTGTCTGGAGCTCTCAGACATAAAAACAAAACAAACAACAAATCCTTACAACTGACCTTCAGTTGCATCCATCCAAAAACTTTAACCTGTCCCAAAACATGTACAGTATCTTAATTTTGGGAAGAATACCCATGCTTGTGCTTATCTATTCTTTGTTTGTTGGGGTGGGAGGCTTATTCTGAATCATGCTTTCCATGATACATGATATCATAGACATGATAGCAGTGTTCCAATATTTGAAGGGCTGCCACAAAAAAAGAGGGGGTCAACCTATTTTCCAAAGCAACAGAAGGCAAGACAAGATACATGCCTTCCAAAGTTGTGAGTGCTTCATTACTGGAGGCTTTTAAGAAGAGACTGGACAACCACTACCTGTCTAAAATGGTATAGGGTCTCCTGCTTGAGCAGGGGGTTGGACTAGAAGACTCCAAGGTCCTTTCCAACTCTGATATTCTATGTTCTATGTTTTTTTTCCCCCTGTAATGTAGATTGCAAGCTGAACACATTGAAACCAACATGGGGGATCAAAAATTCCAAAAATGGCATGGGCAAGATTTTGCCTCTTGTATTTCTGGGTTGTTGTTGTTGTTGTTTTCATTTTCCACAGAAATAAAGAATGCAGCCTTTACATCATCATCATTTAACGACCCCCATAATCCCTTGCGGGGTGGAGTCTGGCCAATTGAATGGAGCTAGCAAAGTGTTTACTGGCCAGATGCCCTTCCTGACGCCAATGCGGAGCTTTGTTCAGCAGATATATTCCCATTGTGCCCAGAAATATCTGCCTCTACCTAGGATCGAACTCACAGCCTCCCGATTGTGAGGCGAGAGCTCCACCTCTAGGCCACCGCACCACTCCAATGCAGCTTTTACATCTCTGGGGGAAAATACAGAGTAAATGGGGGTTATTCAATAGGGATAATATGCAAAGTTTTGGATTTGAAAGCAAAAAGTTGCAAATGGAGCCCTTAACTCTAACTCCTTAAACCTTTCTCCAAGACTGTGTTGTGGCCACAATTTTAGGAAATAACATCCAGCTGCTGGACAATATTGCAATATTGCAAACAGGGCTATACTCCAGGGGAAGGGAAAGTCTTTTTCAGCCTTTGAATTTGATGCACTGAACTTTTTTTCCCCCCCAGCCCTGGAAGTGGGGGGGGGATATGTTTCTATCTTCCTCATCCTATCCTGGATTCTCTTTTTCTGGCAGCATATTAAGAACTGACTTTTATATGCAAAAGTTAGGCTGTTGGCTTATCAGAAAGCGAGCCTGATGCCAAGAGTCTGATAATTATCCTCAGAGGAGCTAGGCTGTGCTTATACTGTTAGAAGTGTCACTTATTGAAGCTTAGATGAAATTTCATGCGGGGATAAGAACGGTAAGAAACTTCTCATTGATGTTTAAAGGGGGAAAGAAAATAAGAGCTGGGGAATATCCCTTTGGTATTCTGTTCTGTTAGTCTTCTTTAACAGAGCGCGTGACCTTGGCAATTTAGGGGAGCATGGCCCTTGTGTAAAGGTAGCAAGCTTTTATCTAAAGCAATACAGTCTTCCTTGTACATTATGATTAACCTCTGTTTCAGACACTTGACTTTGAAAACTGCGCACTTAAAGAGATTTAGGCTGGGGAGGGGAGGGGAGGTTTGTAACTTTTGAAGCCAAAGCCTCTATAGAGCACAGACAGAGTCCTATGTGGAAGTACAGGGGGGGGGAAATCATAATTTACCAGCCAAATCATAACAGATTAATGAAGCTGAGACACTGTGTGGTTGTTGGCATCCATCTTTAGATGTCTATGAAGATTCTCAATCATCCAGATTGTGGGGCAAATGACGTGGGGTTTGTAATTTGTTAACTAACAAAGGGAGGGGAAATAAGAGTAGGAGAGAGGGTTGGAAGGGAGGTAGAGGGGAGGAGTGGGGGAAGGGAAGGGGAAGTAGAGAAGGAGAAGGAGAGGAGGAAAGAAGAAAGGAGAGAAGAAGGGAGAGAAGGGGAAAGAGGGGAGAGAAGGAGGGGAAGGGTAGTTGTGGAATATATGGAATGGTAAAAGAGCAACGCCTATCATATATTTTATGTATCAATTTTAGGAAAGATATGGTAAATGTTTATTAATGGTTAAGAGATTGTATATTTGTGTATTTGTATGAGACATAAAAAATAAAAAACTTTTTATTAAAAAAAAAAGATTCTCAATCATCCAGATTGTGGGGCAAATGACGTGGGATTTGTAATTTGTTAACTAACATGGTTACTTTGTATTTTAATTTGATTTATTTTCTGTCTTTTAAATGGATGTTCAGATTTATTAGCTTTTAACATTCCTAGACTGATGAACAAACTGGAGACTAGCTCCAGATAAGAAAAAGTTTTGTTAGTACAAATTGGGGTCTGGCTTATCTCTTTCCTGAACTCTAAACAACTGTTTTCCTTACAATTATGCCCCTTTAGACGTCAGACCTCATTTTAATGAACATGTGTGCTCTTATGGGATGCAAATAGGTAACATGTTTGACTACATGTAACTGATTTCCTAGGCAAAGGGGAAGTTACTTTTATCCTGTCCAATCAACTTTCCTCTTGCCTTTTTCTTTGTTAACTATAAAAGGGGATGTAAGCTAAGGATCGGGGTTCAATCTTTGCATGAGAGGAATCCACTTTGTCTGAATATTCTGATAAATTGTAATAAAATGATCTTCTTGTCTCGGTTTGTCTCATTGGAAAATATGCATGCCGAGGCATGAGCCTGCAAAAGCTATATTTGGCCTTCAAGATCAAGGGGAAAAAATCAAGAAAGTCCAGTTGCTTTTTGGAAAGTACCTTTGGGACATCCATATCTAGATATTTATTAATGTATGAGCGTGGAGTGGTGGTTAAAGTTTCACAGTCCAGCGTGGGGAAAGAGGGTCTACCCTCCTTAGAGAAAGCTCATTTAATGACTCTCTTTCAGCCCAACCTATGCTACAAGTAGCATCTAGTAATGATGGATGTTGCACACCCATCCCTGTGGCTTTAATTTCATGTCTCCAGTAATAATGACTCAGGCAGGTAAAGTTTATAGAAATCCTTGGTGTTCTCTGTTTTTTTTCTCATAGGCGTTTTATTACCCAACTAGGTACCATCATTACTGCTAGTTGGATTAGTCTGACTGGAGAAACAAAACAACCACTTCTTAGACACATGGCACAACACCGGAGAACAAACTCATCAGGACAGGATTCGGCAGTCCATCTGCATCCGAAAGACGAGGGTCACTCTTTTGAAGGCAGCAAAGTTCACGTTCTGGACAGAGAGGACCACTGGTTTGAAAGAGGGGTCAAAGAGGTCATCCATGTTAAAATTGAACAGCCCTCTCTCAACAGAAGGGGAGGGATACAACACCACCTATCTCCTGTTTACAACACAGTCCTTTCAGCAGTTCCAAGAAAGTTCCACACCCACTTGCGCTCTGATTCAGGTGACTCTGAGGATACAGATAAACCCCAGGTGGCCTCAGTGACTCTCAGAGAGCTAACTACCAACCTCAGAATCAGGGGTGGGTTCTAATTTACCTCGCTTCCTCCTGTGCCACATGGGCGCACCTCGCACACACATGTTCATGCGCAGTGCCGAAAAATAACAACCCCCCCCAAAAAAAGCTGAAAACAAGATGGCGACACATGCGCAGTGCCGGAAACTCGGCTTCTGCGCATGCGCAGAAGAAAAAAAACCTGGGAAAAAATTAAAAAAAACAAATTAAAAAAATCATTTTTTTTTTAAAAAAAAAGATGGCGGCACCCACGGACGAGCACCGACCGAACTGGATCCGTGACATCACTGTGACATCACCAGCGGGTCACTACCGGTTCAGGTGAACCGGTCTGAACCGGGAGGAACCCACCTCTGCTCATAATGAAAACAATCATATGACTGCAAAGAATATAAATCTTTCTATTCCCTTCCAGTCAGTTAGAACTGAAGAAGCTTCTTCGATGAGAAGCAAAATGTTTTTAAAAAAAAATCCAAGGAAGTCGAGTTGCCTTTTGAAAAAGCACAACCATGACCTGGATGATTAAGAATCTCCATAGATGCTGAGCTACAAATATTCTCTTCTATTGAGTTATTATAGAAATATTCAATCACATTTTTAACACTCAGTATGATGGGCATATCATTTATTTACTTCAAAGCAGAGTTAGGAATTACCCAAAGTTAATGCAAATTCCTTTAGTTGCATTAACAAATTGCACATTCTCTTCTGATCTCTTTATATTCTAGCATCCTATTACCTAAACATGGAACACACAATCATATATTGTAATCATCTCCATTATCAGCTGCTTTTGCCTGCTTATGAGAGAGCAAGATTGGGGTTGAAATAGCTTTGCAGTTCAAATCTGGACAGGGAGCTTCACATAAACATGATTTTGTGGTATAATGGTCAGGCTCTATAAAAGTTTTAGAAGTAAAGCAGAAATTGTTTTACTTGTAGATGCCTTAAAGGCGACCTCATTTATTATTCTCAAATTTAAGCTGCTCAGATACAAACCAAGCCATAGAGCAGTGTTGGCGAACTTTTTCGGCACTGAGTGTTGAAACAGGAGCATTTGTGCACGCAGGAAACTGGAACAGCAGTTCCCCGGTGCGTGCATGCGCTCGCTGGGAAGCTGAGCTTCCTGTTTCTGGTGTGCGCATGTCTGCCGGCCACCTGGCCTTCTGGTTTCTGGCACGCATACGCGCACAAAGACCAGCTGGAAGAGCAACGCAATGGCTGGCGTGCTCGGAGAGATGGCTCTGCGTGCCACTTCCAGGCACGCGTGCCATAGGTTCGCTATCCCTGCCATAGAGCAATTACTTTAATAGGGATTTCCCCTATTAAATAACTGCATAGTAGAATAAAATTCTTCTTGTTAGGATTATTTTGTGCTGATGTGTAAAAAACCCTCAAGTCCTCTGTTTTCTTTATTTTATGATTTCATTTTATGGTTCCATTTTTTTATAAGGCTGCATCTCACTTCTGTACCTCTGGTGGCTAACAATAAATTAAAACCATAACAATAAAACCTCCAACATTTTAAAGATAAACACCATGATAACATTAATACAATGCAGCTGCGGTCCCCCAAAAGACTTTCATCCGACCATCATACAGGCAAACATTCTGAGCTACCCTAATGCCAACAAATGAAACCTCAAAGTATTACCCAAAATGTTACTGAGAATGAATATGAGCCACAGTGGTGCAATGGTTAGAGTGCAGCACTGCAGGCTACTTCAGCTGACTGCTAGCTGCAGTTCGGCAGTTCAAATCTCACCAGGCTCAAGGTTGACTCAGCCTTCCATCCTTCCGAGGTGGGTAAAATGAGTTCCCAGATTGTTGGGGGCAATATGCTGACTCTGTGAACCGCTTAGAGAGGGCTGTAAAGCACTATGAAGCGGTATATAAGTCCAAGTGCTATTGCTATGCTATAATATTCAAAGAGAGTTTGTGTAGTTATGGGAATTAATTTGCAGTGAATGCAACTGACTTCCCAGTATGTTGATTAAGACACGTAGATACCTGGTGGCTTTGGGAAGTCACCTTACCAACAATTATGGAACAGCAACCAAGGCTAAGTCTGTTCCACTTTCTGCTATTTCTCAGAGAATGCTCTGGCCCATTGCTCTGACTTTTCCTTGTCAGTTTCTGCAACCTCAGTCTTTCCACTGTCCATTATGTAGGGATTCATCATGCCATGAACACTGTACTGCTAGTCCTCAACTTACAACCACCATGGAACCATACATTCTGCTCAGGGGTGGGTTTCCCATTTTGCTGCTACCGATTCGCCGTGCACATGCCTGCCTTCCGCGCATGTGCCTGGCCTTCCGCATATGCGCTTTTTGCGTGTGCCTTCCGGGCATGCGCCCAGCCTCAAAAACGTCCCTACAAAGGATGTCATAGAGCCGGGGCAGATGGGCTACCCTACCCGCGATTTCTGCTACTGGTTCAGGCGAACTGGTCCGAACCAGCTGAATACCACCTTTGATTCTGCTGCTAAGCAGGCCAGTTGTTTTTGCCGGATCAGTGCAGTTGTGTATCATATGGTTTTGGGGTGGTTTTTTTTTGGTGTTTTTTTTTTAGCAAATCTAGCTTTTCCCATTGACTTTGCTTCTTGCAAGCCAGCCAGGAAGGTTCTCAAATGATCCCGTGATGCTGCAACCATCGTAAATACATGCCGGTTGCCAATGGATACCAAATTTTAATCACATGACTATAGGGATGCTGCAACAGTCGATAAGGGTGAAGATTGGCCGTAGGTCACTTTTTTTTTTTTAGTCCTCTTGTAACTTTGAAGCTGCTAAACAAATGGTTGTAGGTTGAGAACTGCCTGAAACAAATGCATAAACAATAAGCAAATGGGGAAATGTCACAGGTATGCACATACCTTCCTGAGCAATGCAAAAAAGAAACAAACAATATCCGGACACTAAGGTCTCAACTAGGTTTGTCAGGCACATTAGAAAATTGCCTTCTGAGCACGTGTGCTAGTCCGTGTAATAGATGTCCGTCCCTGACACCTCACTGGGTAACAATTAATTCTGAGTCATCAGTCATGCCTTCTCTTGAGAGTGCAAGAAAGGAGCTGGAGCATTAGGATTGCCCTTGGAGAATAAGCGCTTCTAACATGCTATGATTTGAGAAGGAAGCCATATATCTAGTAATACCACTGACACCAGAGCTGTCAGCTTAGATAAATGGAGCCAACATGGAAAAGCAGAAAGTGGACCTGAATTGTCCAAGATAATGCGGCTAACTTACTACATCATCCACTCTGTATGATTTACCTAGTGTTTAATCCAATGTTTTAAGTATATTACTCCAAACTTCCTCAATTTAGATATAAAACCAGATAGATCAGAAGCATTTTAGTAACTTCAGCTATATTATGTTGAGGGCAGAAGAAAAATAATGGTTGTATATTCTGAATGAACAATCCACAATTAAAAATAACGTGCTGAGGTAGTCTTGAAGGTTAGGTTGGTGCAGTGGTTAAGACGAAGGCTGGAAACCAGGAAATCATGAGTTCTAGTTTTGGCTAAGGCACAGTTGGGTGACCTTGGACTAGCCACTGTCTATTAGCTCTAGAAGAATCTTGTTGGAAAAAAAGAAATCTTACTAGAAAACAGCAGAGACTGGTCCAGGTATTCAAGGGAGGGAGGGAAGGAAGGAGGGAGGGAGGGAACAAGGAAGGAAAGAAGGAAGGAAGGAAGGAGGAAGGAAGGAAGGAAGGAAGGAAGGAAGGAAGGAAGGAAGGAAGTCAGAGAATGTCTTGAGACATGTTGCATAACAATCTTCCTTTAACCCAAATTCCAAATATTGTATTCCAGTCAGACATTTTCAAAAAAAAGAAATTGGGTTATGTGAATGTAACAGCCAAATTAATTTTCAGGAGTTTGCACTATTACCATTGATATATTGAATCTTTGTTTCCCAGGCAAGTCTTGGCCACAAAATATTTCTCTTTATTTTATATTTAGGTATCAATCTATCTATCTATCTATCTATCTATCTATCTATCTATCTATCTATCTATCTATCTATCTATCTATCTATCTATCTATCTATCTATCTATCTATCTATCTATCTATCATCTATACACACACAGACAGACACACACTCAATTGCTTTAAAGAATGCATTGGAAGTAATAACAACTTTGAAAGCACTGTGAATTGTTACTTCTTTAAAAAGAAGAATATATTTCTCTATGCAGAAGAAATATTGACCTGGGCTGTAAGATTACAGGTCTATCCCTGACCTGTAATCTAATTACCTGAATTACTTCTCTCCAGAGTAACTAACACTATTCTATCCAGGTGCTAAGCATGGCTTATTCAGAATTGATTGACTTCTGTGATTCCATTAAAACAAATAAAAAATATTCTCATCCCAAACTTTAAAATTTATCAATAATCTTACGAAGAAGGTTGAGCCTTGATATCAGTAATCTAAGTATTTTATATCAACTTGCACCATCCTAAATTTAGTACGATGATGCGAGATGTTATTCCCGCTACAAAGATTTCTGATCAGCAACGAGTCTGACACTGACAGTTGGAAGCAAATAAAATCTGTGAAACATTGGGGTGTTTTTAAGGTGTTATCTCTCTGTGGAATATATCATAGAACTTAATGTTTGTAGAAGTCATTTTATCTCTGACTTCACAGATTGACAAAGTACACAGAGAATTCAGTCAGACTCTTGTTTTGATCTTTGACTTTGAAGGATCACAGATATGAAAATTGTAGGGATTTTCCACAGGGGTCTGTAAGCAGGATGATAACTGGTGATGAAAAGAAGCAGGTAACCATAACTTGCTTCAGAAGAAGAACCTCAAGTGTTGGATCTTCTTTTCTTCACAGGAAGCAAAAAATGGACAGTGTGTCACTTGAGATACAACGACTGAATCAAGATTTAGAAAATCACTTTTGACATCAGCATTAGAAAGAGAGAGAGAGAGAGAGAAGTATTCACTATGCTGTTTTAACGCTAGAGACACTGAGAACAAAACTGGGGTTAAAAGCAGGGGTGAAATCCAGCAGGTTGGGACAGGTTCTGGAGAACCGGTAGAGGAAATTTTGAGTAGTTCAGAGAACCGGCAAATACTGGCCCCAGAGTGGGGTGAGAATGGAGATTTTGCAATATCCTTCCCCCAGGAGTGGGGTGGGAATGGGGATTTTGCAGTATCCTTCCCCTGGAGTGGGGTGGGAATAGAGATTTTGCAGTAACCATCCCCTGCCACGCTCACAAAACCACACCAAT
>QLTV01002540.1:218375-226285 GCA_003457575.1 Thermophis baileyi | reverse complement strand
AGGGGGGGGGGAACCTGTCTCTGCCTACCAGCATCCATCGGTATTCATCTGGCTAGCGTGGCTTAGCTCAACTGTTCTGTAGTAAAGCTGCTTGCTGCTTTGAAAGCAGAAGCGAAACTGAAACTCCTCTGCTTGTGTTTTGCATTTGGATGAGATTTCTTTTCAGGTGGGGAGGGGGGAGTAGAACTCCTTAGCATCAGAGCTTGTTAATATTAATATACGAAATACTCATGCTGCGATGGTCATTTTGAAAAATCATTTCTTAGTGAGCACCTAGAAGCCAAGAGGAACATACGTGGCAAATTTCAAGTTTGTAGGCTTTACGGTTCTGGAGATTTCGTGATTAATGCGTGAGTGGTTTTCGCTTTTATATATATGGATTCTTTTTGCTTCATCTAGTAGCTTTCCAGAGTTTTGCACCAAAATCTGATAGCCCGATTGGTCATGTAACATTAGGATAAGCCTCTATGTTTTGACACTGTCTAACACAAACTTTGACACTGTCTAACACAGTTCAGAGTCTTGATCATCTCCACTGTTGTCCCAAAAGGAAAGGTCCAATTAGCTCAATGTTATTCATAGTATTCTTTCTTTCTTTCGTTCTTTCTTTCTTTCTTTCTTTCTTTCTTTCTTTCTTTCTTTCTTTCTTTCTTTCTTTCTTTCTTTCTTTCTTTCTTTCTTTCTTTCTTTCTTTCTTTCTTTCTTTCTTTCTTTCTTTCTCTCTCTCTCTTTCTTTCTTTCTTTTCTCTCTCTCTCTCTCTCTCTTTCTTTCTTTCTTTTCTCTCTCGCACACACACACACACACACACACACACACAGAGAGAGAGAGAGAGAGACAGAGAAAGAGAGAAAGAGAGAGAGAAAAAGAGAGACTATCCCAGAAAATGCAGACCAAAGTTATTTTAACCCATAATCTAACAGCCAAACAACTTTCCTTTGGAGTAAATTAATGTAATTAAAATCAGATACTTAAGATAAATGCCAGGAAAGCTTGGATGAATTGTTGTTCAAGCACTTTTTAAGAATTTTTTTTTGCAGATGAATGGAGAAATGGTACAAAATCTTTTTAATTCTGTAGAAATAATGAGAATTTGGCAGATTTTGCCATTTGCACATCTGTGGTACATATTCGGAGTTTAATTACTGGATTTCCATAGCGGAGGTCCTGAAGTAACAATGTAAGAATGATCGGGAAGCAAAGATACCTAACAATTTTCTGGGAAGCCAACTAAGAGAACTAACATTACTTTTGCTAGTCCCAACAGTCCTCGTCCTTTAGATCCTTAATAGGACTCTAAAATCAATTCCCTCTGCCTTCTGCAGAATTTTACTGGCATGTCTCTTTGTATTGAATATTTCAGTTGAAAAGAACTGCAGGAATACCTCAATGCAGAAAAGCATTGCAACTGATTTGGGCTGTACTACTCATCTTCAAAGGACTCAGAGAAACCTATTTACTGGAGAAGATCTTTTATATACTTTTCTGGAAGGAGATTAAAAAAAAAACATACCATGTGTGATGTTGTATCCTACCGGTTGCAGATGCTTTTCCTGTTTATCCCATGGAGATTTTGGTCTAACTATTGTGATAAATGGGTTTATTTAAAATCAAACAGAATTCTTGCTACTGCTTCCTAACACATCTTCAATAATGTAAGGGTAAGGCAGAAAGAAATAGAAAAGTATGTGTTCCTTCCACCTGTTTTCCTTTTATATTCTGCTCAATTTTCACTTGTTTAATTCTCAAAAGATTCCATTAACTAGTAGATGCATAGAAACTTAAATATTTGCTCTCAAAATAAGAATTAAATAAGTGTTTTCCTCAAAAAGGAATGTGCAAATATCTGGCCTGGAGTGTTTCATTCTTGTCCAGTAAACTGAAATGTCAAATATTCATTGTGGCTATATGAAGTAACCAGTGGTGGGATTCAATTATTTTACTACCGGTTCTGTGGGTGTGGCTTGGTGGGCATGGTGTGGCTTGCTGGGCGTGACTTGGTGGATGTGGCAGGGGAAGGATACTGTAAAATCTCCATTTCCACCCCACTCCAGGAGAAGGTTGCTGCAAAATCCCCATTTCCTCCCGATCAGCTGGGACTCGGGAAGAAGAGAGTAGATGGGGGCAGGGCCAGTCAGAGGTGGTATTTACCAGTTCTCCGAACTACTCAAAATTTCCACTACCGGTTCTCCGAACTACTCAAAATTTCCACTACCGGTTCTCCAGAACTGGTCAGAACCTGCTGAAACCCACCTCTGAAGTACACGGCAAACAATGATCCAGAGTAGGCTGCTTTGGATCACGAATGAAAGCAGGAGAATGTTTCAGGATCCAATCTGGGTTGATTTCCAGGACCAGAGATTTAGTCTTCCAAGCTTTCGGACTTGTGTGGGAGCTCATCCTCAGGGAACTTCTCTCTCACCAGAAGTTCCCTGAGGATGGGCTTCAGCATGAGTCTGAAAGCTTGGAAGACTAACCTCTGGTCCCGGTGACTGACCCAGAATGGATCCTGCCTTGGTTCAGTTTCAGCATCAGTGATACTTTAGGATCGAGATCCTTGACCTCCAAACCAAGACTCTAATCAAGATGGATCCCAAAGTCAGCACCCTACATATTATTAAAGAAGAAAAATCAACAGAAACTGCTTTTGGATAAGTGACAGCAGCTGTATTAGTATTAGTAATAACTATATTACTACTGCTTTATAAAGCCTTAGTAAGACCACTCCAGTTTTGGTCACCACATTACAGAAAAGATGTTGAGACTTTGGAAAAAGTGCAGAGAAGAGCAACTAAGATGATTAAAGGCCTGGAGAGTAAAACATATGAAGAAAGGTTATAGGATTTGGGCTTGGCTAGTCTAGAGAAAAGAAGGACTAGGGTAGACATAATAGCAGTATTCCAGCCACAAAGAGGAGCGGGTCAATTTATTTTCCAAAGCACCAGAGGCAAGACAAGAAACAATGGATGGAAACTAATCAAGGAGAGAAGCAACCTAGAATTGAGGAGAAACTTCCTAACAGTGAGGACAAGTAACCAGTGGAACAGCTTGTCTTCAGATACTGTGGATTCTTCATCACTGGAGGTTTTTAAGAAGAGACTGGACAGTCACTTGTCTGAAATGGTATAGGATCTCCAGCTTCAGCTAGAAGCTGACTAGAAGACCTCCAAAGTCCCTTCCAGCTCTATTCTGATTCTATACTCAACTAGGCATTGACTATTTTTTTCAGTGTGTCTATATTTAATAGAAGCAGTGTCCATGTTATTATTAAAGAAATGGGAGAAGAATGAGAGGGGGACGTTACATACTAGTGGAGCAGATCATGGTGTCAGGTTAAAGGAAACGATGGAAGAGGCACATGTGAAGCATCGAAGAAAGAGGAACCTATCTATGTCACTTGCGAGTCATAATATCATTAATGTTTCTTTGTGCGTTGAAAAACAAAACCCTTTGGGGAGATGAAATATCTTAACCCCATCACTGAGAAATCAGAAAGTCCTGCGACGTGGTAGTATGCTTAAGTACATAGGATTTGCTCTGAATGTGAATTATTTACTAATTAAAACTGTTTTACACTGAGAAATCTCTTGAGATTTGTCTTGTGTTTCCCAGGGTGTAGGAGTGTGACATTACGGATGAACAGACTATAACATCATAATTCCCTTCTGCTACCTTCAGTGAAAAGGTTGAAGCAAACTGGCAAATTTAGTTTCCAACACTTTTACCCACCAGTGAGTACAATTTATGGAGGATGTTTTTTTTTAATAGGGAAAGAAAGAAAAATGCAATAAAGATGATTAATCTAAATTGTCAGACATCACACTCTCCCAACATCAGGTACATCCAGTAACAGTGGTATTGAGATCCTAATTAAATGTGAAATAGAATAGAGTTCGGTTTCACCATTGATTTGTAAGCACCGTTCTGGATTATTGTTATTGATGTTTTATAAATATTCCAAACGTCAGCTCTTACTTTTTTTCTCCCATCTTATTGTCTACTTTTCTTCTAGAAGCTCAGGATGGCTTACAAGAGGTATGGCAGATCCAAAGTTCCCTGTTGAGTCTCTATGGTTGAACTTCAATCTTCCCAGCATTAGGCTAATTTGCACAGAGGATGCTAATCTATAAGAAATATGTTATTGGCACTGCGAAGGAATGATGACTAAATTATCCTGAATTGGAGAATTCTTCAGAGCTCTCTGTTGTTCGATCAATGTTAAGGAAGTCTAATTTTTCATACTTTTGATTAGTACAACTCTATGCAATGAATTCTCTAGTGTTGGATTGTTTTGTGCCTTCAAATCAGTTTTTGATTCCTAGTGACTGCAGTTTCCTTGGCAATATTTTTTTGGGGGAAGTGATTTGCCATTGCCTGTTTCTTAGGGCTTGGAAAGAGGGATTGGCCTAAGATCATCCAGCTGGCTAAATAGTACCTAAGATGGAATGAGAACTCATGGTCTCCTGATTTATAACCTGGCACCTTCACCACAACTCCAAAGTGGCTCACAAAATAGTATTAAGTGTTTGACTACAATATAAATGGCCACATGCAATGAGAACTATATTTCCTTTTTATGCTATAGCCTTCTTTTAAAAAAAAATAACTGATTTAGAAGAAAAAAGACCCAAATAGAAGATTTATTATGAAAAATGTTCTGGGTGATATATATATTTTTAACCTCCTATAAATTTTATATATTTAAATTTGGTTGCATGCAAGTGAAAGCACGGTTAAAAGATGAAATCTCGACAACCACGTATGCAATTTCATTCTGTTCTCATTACCAACGAAATAACGCTACCCTTAGAACTGAAATTCTCCAAAATCAGCATGTGTGTCTCATCTCTACATTTCATCTGTGCAAAACAGAATGGTAACCCAATTACTTAAGCGGTGGCTTCATCAAAACCATCTTTAGTGAACAAATATGTCGGGGTTTTTTTTGTTTTGTTTTGTTTTTTGGTCACAGATTTTTATTTAGAGAACCTAAATAGCAATCACTTAGCACTGTTCATGACATGACGGAATCATATTATTTTCATTCCCTTATATTTTCTACCT
The DNA here is from genome assembly GCA_003457575.1 of Thermophis baileyi. NCBI lineage: Eukaryota > Metazoa > Chordata > Lepidosauria > Squamata > Dipsadidae > Thermophis > Thermophis baileyi. The sequence continues at coordinate 221,223 of QLTV01002540.1, read as the reverse complement.
ATCCTTCCCCTTAAAAATATCAATTCAAAAGGTAGTTGAAAACTAACATGTGTTTCCCTGCTGTCATTTAAAGAAAAAATCATTTTCACTTGTCTTACATTTACCATATTCCCCCTTTCACCCTCTAGATCAGTGATGGCAAACCTTTTTGTCCTCGCATGCCAAAAGGGCGTGCGCGTGCAGGACAGCGCGCATGCGCGTGCCCACACCCATAATACAATGCACGCCCCGCCCCCTGTGCATGTGCACGTGACCACCCCCCCGTGCCCCATTTTGGGCCTAGCAGGCCTACTTGAAGTCTCCTGGGACAAAAAAAGGGGCGCGGGAGGGAGCCGCAACCCCCCCCCCCGCACATGCCTACGCTGTTACAGGTGTTATGTCGGCCTTGTATGCAGCTTTATTCCTCTCTAGCATTCATCTCCATTGTTCAGTGATGCATTTCTTGCCTCTCTAGGATTTACCTCTATCTGCTCCTGTGAGGCACTTCCTGTTCCTGTTGGATATAGTTATATTCTCGATGGCTTGTATAGTGTTTTAACTGCATTTTGATTAAACAACAGCGCTGCAGAGATCCAAAAATCAGCTGGCCGGCGGGAGGCGTGCGTGGGCATGCGTGGTAGAGCTCAGCTGGGTGACTGCTCACGTGCCGGAAGAGAAGCCTCTGAGTGCCACCTGTGGCACGCGTGCCATAGGTTCGCCATCACGGCTCTAGATCAAGGGTGTCAAACTGGTGGCCTGCGGGCCGGATACAACACACAAGGGCCACACCCACCCCAGCTCCACAAAGAGCTTCTTTATTGGAAACCTTTGTGACTTTGTCATTCAACAGGAGTGCTGACTTACCACCAGCTTGTCAAGCCGAGGGCTTGGAAGCACAAGGAAACAACAGCCAGTGACTTAATAGATAGCAATAGCAATAGCACTTAGACTTATATACCGCTTTACAGTGCTTTACAGCCCTCTCTAAGCGGTTCACAGAGTCAGCATATTGCCCCCAACAATTTGGGTCCTCATTTTACCTACCTCGGAAGGATGGAAGGCTGAGTCAACCTTGAGCCTGGTGAGATTCGAACCGCCGAACTGCAGCTAGCAGTCAGCTGAAGTAGCCTGCAGTGCTGCACTCTAACCACTGCGCCACCTCGGTTGATGGCCATCAACACTCAATCAACAACTAAAAAGCCAGCCTCAACCAGGCACCAGAGAAATGCAACACATACTGTACACTGTACTGCTAACTAGAGCATACAAAACATTTGCTAGACCAATTCTCAAATACAGCTCATCTGTCTGGAACCCGCACTGCATATCGGACATTAATACAATTGAGCGAGTCCAGAGATATTTCACCAGAAGAGTCCTCCACTCCTCTGCTCGCAGAAGAATACCTTATGCCACCAGGCTTGAAATTTTGGGCTTAGACAACTTAAAACTACGCCGCCATCGGTCTGACCTAAGCGTACTACATAAAATTATCTGCTACAACGTCCTACCTGTCAATGACTACTTCAGCTTCAACCGCAACAATACGTGAGCTCACAATAGATACAAACTTAAGGTAAACCGCTCCAAACACGATTGCAGAAAATACGACTTCAACAACAGAGTGGTCAATGCCTAGAATGCACTACCTGACTCTGTGTTTTCATCCCCAAACCCCCACAACTTTAACCTTAGACTGTCTACTGTTGACCTCACCCCATTCCTAAGAGGTCTGTAAGGGGCGTGCATAAGCGCACCAATGTGCCTACCGTCCCTGTCTTACTGTTCCCCATTTATTTGTATCCATTTCCTGTATTCATAATCATGTTTATACTTGTTACCTTATACATGCTTGACAAATAAATAAGTAAATAAATAAAATAAAATAAATAAAAAAAAACCATAAAATAGCCCAAAGAACACATTCTGCTAGAGAGAAGTTCTCTGAGGATGGGCTCCACCATGAGGCTGAAAGTTTAGAAGACTAAACTTCTGGTCTGAGTGACCGACCCAGACTGGATCCTACAAAGCTTATTTAGTTCGTAATTCATCTATCTGAATGCTAACTCTACGACTGACACATTGGGTATATCATCCATCTCTCTCTCTCTCTCTCTCTCTCTCTCTCTCTCTTTCTCTCCCTCTCCCTCTCTCTCTCCCTCTCTCTCTCTCTTTCTCTTTCTCTTTCTTTTTCTTTTTTTTACACTCTTTCCCTACCCGATTCTCTCTCTTCCTCTCCCTTTCTTTCATTCCTTTCCCCCTCTCTCTCTCTCTCTCTCCTTCTCTCTCTCTTTCTCTCCCTTTCTCTCCTCTCTCTCTCTCTCCCTCCCTCTCTCCTCTCTCTCCCCCCCTTTCTCTCTTCTCTCTCTCTCTTCTCTCTCTCTCTGCCTCCCTCTCTCCTCTCTCTCTTTCCTCTCTCTTTATATCAATGTGTATTTTGATACATTTAAACTGCTAAGAAAAGTATTGCAAAGTAGGATAAGTGCAATATTTGATGAATAGCTGAGTTTCTCTCCCCTGAGCATAGAGTAAGGTAGTTTCATATAAGAATTTGCAAAAATCAAATTCCTCAAGCATTGTGAACCTGGAGGGAGAAAATGTTTATAGTGGCAAATGCATAGGAAAGATTTGCCAAACTGTCAGTCATCACCCAGAATGCTGCAAGCAAATTTGGGGTAGAATTAAATTCACGAATCAGTTTTCCATCTGCTTCCTTTTCATAGAAAAGACACCAGGGCTCTTTAGGCCTACAATGCCAGAACATTTTATTTTATTTTATTTAAATTTATAATATGGAGTGTATCTTTTTTGAAATGAACTTTTTTATTCTTGGATATCATCCTGTTTTATTACTGTTTACACAAACCCA
>QLTV01002540.1:208375-213375 GCA_003457575.1 Thermophis baileyi | reverse complement strand
TATCATGGTCTGCAATGATGCATTATGGAGAAGGGACTTCTCGGATACCCAACATGCTTCCAAAGCAATTGCATCAGCTGTGATAATGACTCTACAAGACACTTCCAATTTATTTGGGAACCCTAGCCCACTAGGCACTTGCAGACTACCAGCCTAAAGCCAGTTTATTCCAGACACAACATCAAATGGCATGGCTAAACTGACAAGTCATACTTGTCACCAGTCATCAGCTCCTCTTTTCCATGACATTATTCAATACCCCTCTGGATAGATGAAACAAGGAAATGTAAGAGTGACACTGTGATAGATTCACAACAGCCATTTAAAGGAAATCACACCCAGAAAGAGATACACTTGAGGCATATTTCATTGAAGATCGTACTTCCTATTATCAGTCGTCTTGCACACTATGTACAAAGGTCCTCCTAATACAGAGGTCTTCAAACTTGGCAACTTTAAGACTTGTGGACTTCAACTCCCAGAATTCTGGGAGTTGAAGTCAACAAGTCTTAAAGTTGCCAAGTTTGGGGACCCCTGTCCTAATACATCAGATTTTTTTTTCTAAAAAAGAAGTGGCAGTCAGTTACTTGCAAACAGAAGAAGAAAAGGTTGGATTCAGCCTGCCCCAGATTCTTCTAGTCCCACTTTCTTGAGGAGAAAACTTGATTTTTCTGCCAACTGACATGACTACTACATTTCTGTCACGGCAGCGAATTTAACGAAAATCAGGGGGGATCCTAAATCTAGAGGGTCCAGAAATACCTTCTTGTATCTTCACTACATCAATTTCTCCCCTTTTTAATTGCTGTAGCATGCCACTAAGCCACAATTAAGCACTTCTGAGCTTGCTTAATGTTGTATGATTTACTTCCCCTGAATCAGTAGGACTTTCAAAGAGGTTTCAAAATTTGGACTTTTATTTAGAGAGCTATTCTGACTTAAATAGCCATATCAACTAATCTGTTTGGTGGTACATTGATATCATATCATTTTCTCAATGGAAAAACCTGCCCAGATAGAGATTCAACTATCTCAGTTTATGCTTCAGTACCATGGACACCAACCCTGAAAGAAATGCATCTTGGCCAACAACAGAATAATCCACCCAAATCCATCAGGCCTGATCTACTACAAGTAGTTCCTTCTATGACATTAGCAGCCCTCAACAATATAAAGTCCTTCCTGGCTGTTCGGCAGGCACTGTTTAAACAATCTGGTTTTTGCTGCTTCCGAGTAACTAAAAGACTATTGAGTACACGCTATGTCAGAAGCCACAAATAGTGTTGGATTATTATTGTGTAGGTTTGGCTTGGGACATTAGGTGTGAGAAGCAAAGTTTTGGGAAGAAACTTAATATATATGATAATGATTTTCAGTGATAAAATCTCAGCATTATTATCCCTTGCAGACTAAAGACGAGATAGAGCAAAGGATGTCCCACACCTCCTTTGGCAGGAAAAAGGTAGACACTCTCTTCATCCTTCTGACTGGTAGATAAATCATCCCCTCCAACTCTCTGGGCTCATTTATTAATTTTTGCAAATGCCTATCTAAAAATTCCATCTAGCAACCTCAAAATGAACCCTAACAGAATTGGCAGTTAATTTCAGAAGGTGATTTCCTTGTCCACCACTTGCCCTTTATTTGTTAAACAGAACTTCAAAAATGTTATCGCTCCATTTCAGCTTAGCTGATATTTTCTGGAAAAGTTAGGCTTTGAGTCTATCTATCTATCTATCTATCTATCTATCAATATACCACTTTTTATTTTTATTTTTTAAAAAGTCCTTGGTATTCCTGCTGACATTTGGAAAACAAAATAGCTGTTTAAATGCTGTTGAATCAAGTGAGATGTTATAAGTCTTTTTTTCCCCTTCTCTTCTAGACGCACTCAGAACAGGTATTATGGGATTGTACCCTTTGGATCTAAAATCAGGAAAGATAGATTGTTTGCTCTGTAAAAAGACATATTCCAAATGAGTTGTGATTATTTCAAGACTCAGTTCAAAATGTTGTTTTGATCTTTAATAGGCTTCCGAGTTGGAGCTTCAACGTATATGCATAGACAGTGGGCTACCCAAGACTAGTTTGGCTTTAAAATCTGTGAGATTGGGAAGTTCTATAAATAAGGAATCTCACTTTTGGTCTGTATATATATGTGGGGGGGGGGACAAAAGTGTAATTAATTCATCTCTCTCTATAAGAATAAACACAGATGATAGATAGATAGATAGATAGATAGATAGATAGATAGATAGATAGATAGATAGATAGATAGATAGATAGATAGATAGATAGATAGAGGTAGAGAGAGAGATAGATGAGAGAGAGAGAGAGAGAGAGAGAGAGAGAGAGAGAGAGAGAGAGAGAGAGAGAGAGAGAGAGAGAGATGATATAGATATAGATACACAAAAATAAGCCAAACCTTACATAAAACATAGACAGAAGCCTCACTACTGTTGCCTCTCTTAGAATTATATTAATATTACCCAATGAATTCAATTCTGAGTATTCTATCATTATAAGTTATTGTTGCGTTTTAATCTTGTGAACAGCCTAGAGTCCTTTCAAACTGCGGTGTTCTATACATGCAAAATCATAATAGTAAAAACAACAATCACCACCACAACAAATAATATTTTGGAAAAAGGAAACAATTCAAAGCAAAAAAATTAAGGATGCTACTATACAAGATATGTTTGTTGGCTTGCAGGAAACGCAGATAAAACATTACAGCTGATTTCAACAGAAAAGGCTCAGGCAGAACCCAGTTTTCAAAATAAATTCTCCTTCAGAGGTAGATTGTTACCATAATGTAAAAACAGTACACTTAAACAGATTTCGAAACAGGAGAGGACTACCTTCGTTTCTGCACTACTGATCCCTGCTTCAAAGCTGCTAGCATTTTGCCAATCCACAGTAAAGCAAAGCCTTTGACACAAAAGTAGCACATAAATAAATGAAGTGATACTCCCATCAAAAATTTTTGTAAGAATCAGAGGGACTCTATCAAAGGCTGTGGAGATCAAAGAGAATTGTTGTTTTCTCTGAAGCGTTTCCCGCCTTTCTTCTTAGAACTGCTTCTCACGGATAGTTGAGAATGTGGCCTGAGTTCACCAGGTTTTTCTATGGTCTGCCTTAAGGGCTGTAGTACTGCCTGAAGGGCTTGTAAGTTCAAGTGAGATAGAATGCCAATAATACCACCCAGATGTTACTATTTACTTTTATTTTCCTGAGTTCTGAGCAGCCAAAGATCACAAGAGGAATCTTAAAGTACCACACTGCATTCCTGCATTCCATTATCCAAATAATTTGAGGGTTGACCTCATTGCATCCTCCTCCTCCTCCTCCTCCTCCTCCTCCTCCTCCTCTTCCTTCTTCTTCTTCTTCTTCTTCTTCTTCTTCCCATACAAAACTAACTCATGGTCCCCAGGTGGGGAAAAACAGGAGTCTGATCTGATAAGGAGGAACCAAATTGACTGATTCAGGTTCTCTGAATGCACAACTCCTCATAAACTGTTGGATATCCCAATAAGATGCTGTGCCCAGTATCACTCTTGATATCTTAACTTAATTCTCATAAATATGCTAGATGTTGTTTACAAATGAACAAAATGATTAGTTATATATTAATGTGTAAAAGCAAAAAAGTTGAGGTTGGAGTGTGTTTATCTTGTACTGTGCTAGGAAGAGTTGGAAGTCAATGTCCTTTTTCTTTCTTTTTCTCTTTCCTCTTGTATCTCACACCCCCTTTTCCCTGCTCCCCTTCCTTCCCTTAATTTCTTATTTTTTCTTCTCTTCTTTGTATTTTATATAAATAAAATAAAACCTTAATAAACGTAAAAACAACAACAACAAATGAACAGAGTTACAGTAACATAAAAATTTCTCAATACAACTTTAACAAATTGAGTTAAGCATTGAATGATTATCAATTGAACAATTAATAAATCAGGCACTAATTAACTGTAAATTGATTATATTATTATATTATATTTTTATTTATTTGATATTTTTCTATTGGTTAGATTGATCACTTGATTGGTTAGGTAATATTAATTAACTAAACATCGATTAATTAATTAAATTAATTATTATTTTATTGTTTATTTAATTCCAGAGTTACAGTAACATAAAAATTTCTCAATACAACTTTAACAAATTGAGTTAAGCATTGAATGATTATCAATTGAACAATTAATAAATCAGGCACTAATTAACTGTAAATTGATTATATTATTATATTATATTTTTATTGATTTGATATTTTTCTATTGGTTAGATTGATCACTTGATTGGTTAGGTAATATTAATTAACTAAACATTGATTAATTAATTAAATTAATTATTATTTGATTGGTTATTTGATTGGTTAGGTACTATAAACTAATCACACTTTGATTAATTAATTTGTTAGACTGATATTAATTAATTAATTTGTCAGACACTATTTGATTATTGACCATGCCAAGCAAAAACTCAAAAAAATCCACAATCAAACACCCACAAAATGAAGATACCTCTACAAACGATGACAAATGCTATAAATGCAATAAAACCATCAAAGAGGATGAGGAATTCAAAAAATGCCGCATATGCACAAAGTATGCCCACCACACCTGCCTGGAAATAAACAAACATGTAGCCAATTTCCTACAAGCATCTTCCACATTTCCTTATTTCTGTCCACCAGGTTTACCAATACTGGATAACCTAAGTACCATGTCTGATAGATTCCAAACCGTAGAAACAACCAGAAAAGCACAACAATCATATATCGGCTCCATGGAAGCACGTTTAGAAGCACGCTTCACATCTTTGGATATAAAAATTACAGCACAGAAAAATGGAAGCCCAAATGCTCAAAATCATATTCCAATTCAACGATCGCAAGCTCCACAACCACTACCTCAACCACAAGCACAACCACAAACATCTACCAACCAACCAAACAATATATCCTTACTCATCAAAGACACCCTTGAGCGTGAACAAAAACG
>QLTV01002540.1:194595-206242 GCA_003457575.1 Thermophis baileyi | reverse complement strand
TATAACTACGCCGCCTTCGATCTGACCTAAGTGTAGCACACAAAATTATATGCTACAATGTCCTACCTGTCAATGACTACTTCAGCTTCAACCGAAACAATACACGAGCTCAATGTAAACCTGTAAACCGCTCCAAACTTGATTGCAAAAAATTCGACTTCAGCAACAGAGTGATCAATGCCTGGAATTCACTACCTGACTCAGTGGTTTCTTCCCCAAACCCCCAAAACTTTAACCTTAGCTGTCGACCTGGGCAACAATACACGAGCTCACAATAGATACAAACTTAATATAAACCGCTCCAAACTTGATTGCAAAAAATTCGACTTCAGCAACAGAGTGATCAATGCCTGGAATTCACTACCTGACTCAGTGGTTTCTTCCCCAAACCCCCAAAACTTTAACCTTAGACTGTCTACTGTCGACCTCACCCCATTCCTAAGAGGTCTGTAAGGGGCCTGCATAAGCGCACCAGCGTGCCTACCGTCCCTGTCCTACTGTCCTATTGTCCTCATCTATCTGTATTCACTTTGATTATGTTTATGATTATACCTATACCTGCTATCTTGTACATGTTTGACAAACAAATAAATAAATAAAATAAATAAATCTCTCATGAATGCATCACAAGAAAACGTTGGTTTTAAACTGAGTCTAGCATGGCAGGACAATCAAGTGATATATAATGAGTGAGAAAAGACCTGGATTTTCTCCTAAAGAAAGCAAAATCCTGACAAGGACATAATATTGTCCATGCAAGCCTTCCTACAACATCTTTTCTTTAAGAACTGAAGTTCCTTCACGTTTGGGAGCCGGTGAAAGTAAAGCCAAAGTGAATTGCATCATTTGTAAAATGTGCTAAGTATTCTGGAAATTAGAGCCACAGAGTGTGTTAGTCAAGACCACAAGTATGTATTCCATAAATAGCAGATGTTAAAATGTCTATACCATTAGCATTTATATTTTTATAGAGATAGTTTTCTTATGATTATTCACAGCAGAAACTTCAACCAGGCCAATAAACCCTACCTCTGTTAAAAGAGTTCTACAGCCCTCTAGTGTCCATAAGCCATACACCCCAACTGAAAAGACAAGAAATGGTTACACTATTTGTAAAAAGTCCTGCCCTAGAACTTTGTAATTATATGTGTATACAGTGTATGAGTAGATAGATACAGATGGATGTTTGTGTGTGCATGTATGTATGTATGCATGCATGTGTATTTGTGTGTATATACACATAATTGGAATTGGTTAAAAAAAGAGAAAGATAATAGGTACAATTCTCTGTGTAATCACTGAACAAAATTTATATTTGTGAGCCTTTGATTCTCAGTTGCTTCCTATCTCTTCCACAATAAGTGCTATCCAATTCTGACTTTAAAATAAACAATTTGTCACCCGTTTTCAACACAGATAGGAAACAAAACACCTATTTTGGTGGGAACCTTCTAAGCATTTCTGTTAAATTGCTACAAAGATAAATTTTAAAAATGGAATAAAGAAGTGAATTTGGAAACAAAGCAAAACATAGTCTACAATTCAGAGAGAAGCAGATTACATTTAAAAAAAAAAAGACAAATATAGCTGTACAGTGTCCCACTCTATTCAACCATCAAACTGAGCATTATTTTTTCGGATATCACAAATCCATGTTTTCTATTCCTTGGGGCCTTTTAAAATTAATTTCTTAATGCAAATTGATTGGAATTCCCCATTCACTTCCAGAATACACTGTTTTTTTTTTTTACATTAAACATATCCCTCAAATAAGCCTATGAAAATCCAGTAAGGTTTCAAACTGTTTTTTTCCCCCTTCTTTCTCTTTTTTCTTATTCTTTCTTTTAGTTGTTGGAATATAATCTGTGCCTCCAGTCATGTAAAACCATGTCAGTGACAAAATTTCACAATATACTGTGCTGAAACAAATCAAAGCACATTATGGCTTAAGATGAAGATTTGATTCGCATTTATGCCCTGCTTTGACAATGGCTGAGTTGCTCTAGGCTTTTAAGGCTGTGAAAGTCTGAACAACCATTAAATTAGCAGGCAAGATATAGTCATTCTAATTCTCCCATCACACCCGGGACCCTTAAATGTCTTAAACTTATTTGAGCCTGGGAGAATATAGTATAATAGAGCCAGTTTGGTGTAATGATTAAGGCATCAGCTAGAAACCAGGAGCCTGTGAGTTCTAGTTCTGTCTGCAGCACAAAGCCAGCTGGTTAACCTTGGGCCAGTCACTTTCTACCAGCCCTAAAAAGGAGGTAATTAGAGGTGGTATGCAGCCGGTTCTATCCAGTTCGGGCGAACCAGTAGCGCTGACCGCCCACCCGCCCGGATGTAATGACGTCCCATTTATCCACGTTTTTGAGGCTCTGCACATGCGTGGAAGGCTCTGTGCATATGCGGAGGTGGCTCGTGCGAGCGAATTGAGCGAGCGCACGAGCGCGCTCACATTTGCGAACTGGTAAAGAGGGTAATTGAATACCACCCCTAGAGGCAATGGTAAACTACTCCTGAAATCTTGTCAAGAAAACTGCAGGGACTTGTCCAGGCAGTCTCCCAGACATGACTGAACAACAACAAGTATAGAATATTATAGAATTGGGGGTTCTTGGTGCTTTCTGAGCTTGGTTGTTTGCTCGCAGATGCTCAGAGAGCTTGGCTGTTTACTTGCAGATGCTTCATTATCCACTGATGATGTTCTCTAAGGTAATGAAACATCTGCAAGCAAGAAGCCAAGCTAGAGAACACCAAGGGCTTCACAATTTAACAGGACCCTCATATGACCATGAATCATTCCATCAACATGAATAGCACCAATGCGGAAACAGAAGCAGTAGACCAACAACAAGAAAAACTCTAGTAAGAACAGTTCTGGTGTCCTTTCTATATCCTTATCTAGCATTTCTTCTAACCATTCCTTTATCTGGGTCCAAAATTTCTTTGCTTTATTGCACAACCACCACATATGATAATATGAACCTTTCGCCATTTTACATTTCCAACATTGTGCTGAGTGTTTTTTATCCATTTTTGCTAATTTTCATTCATGGAAAATACGAAAAAGGACAGATATATTTAATCCTACACATAATAACTGCAACAAGATTGATATATGCACAATTTTGGAAGAATGAGAAAACCCCATCCAAAGAAGAAATAATAGAGAAAACATTGACATGTGCAGAAATGGATAGAATATCATTGGAATAGAAGGACAAAGGAGAGCAGGAATATTACACAATATGGGATAAATTTTATCAGTGGATAGAAAGAAAAAATGGTCGAAAAAAATAGAGAGTAAAAATGGAGAAAAGGGAAACTAAACGAGAGTTCGGATATAAATAAATAATGACGAGGGGTATATATGTGAGATCAAAAAAAGTAAGCTATATTGAGCAATAATGTTATTTATTGTTATGTAAATAGTGTATAAAGAAATGATCAACTAGGATGGTCACAAAGTGTCCAATGTTTTTAATGTTTGTTTAATGTTTGTTTGTGTAAATAAAAGATTAAAAATAAAAAAAAATAAAAAAAAATAAAAACTAATTTCAGGCATGAAACTCTGGGGTGATTTGCTGGTCAGGGTGATTCCTTTACAAAGCTGGTTTTTTTTTTAATGAAAATAAGTAGGTTGGATATGAAGAGAAAGGTGTTTGTGGAACATTGGATCAATTTAAACACATCTAGAAAACCTTTACTCATTCAGAAGGAAAGACAAAAAATATATATTTCATGTCAGTCCTGTTGCATCCTGGACATTAAAACTCTCTCTACTATTCATATAAGTTACAACTGTGGCTGTCTCTAACATCCTCACTGACTTTGATACGCGATTAAATTAACCACCTACACAAAATTTACCGTGATGTTCACCACTATACTTGAATACTAATAAGCACAGGAAAACATATGCAGGAATCCCAAATTTCAAAGTTCCTGGAAAGTGTTTGAAAATACCTATCAAGGCACCAGGCTTTCAACCAGCATGAATAGCAGAGTGTGGAGACGTGGAAGTGTGAACCACAACAGAAGCAATTTCACATTCAGGCATAACACTTATATAAACAAATGAATTACCAGCATTTTGTGTGTGTGTGTGTGTGTGGGTGTGTGTGGGTGCGTGTGGGTGTGGGTGTCTGCATGTGGGTGTTTCCCATTAGAAAAATTAAATGCCAAATCAAGCACAGTGGTTAAGTAAATTTTGCCCAATTTACGACCTTTCTTGCCACAGTTGTTACGTGAATCACTGCAGTTGTCAAGTTAACAACATGGTTGTTAGGTGAATCCCCACTAACTTTGCTCATCAGAAGCTTCCAAAAGGTGATCATATGATCCCAGGACACTGCAGCCATCATCAATATGAGACAGTTGCCAAGTGACTGGATTTTTATCACGTGACTATGGGGATGCTGCAACAGTTGTAAGTACGAAAAAATGGTCATAAGTCACTTTTTTTCAATGGTGTTGTAACTTTGAACAGTCACTAAACGAATTGTTGTAAGTCAAGAACTACCTGTATTAGAATGTAAGGGGAAAAAACGAATTGTGGGAGTTTTAGAACACGATCCAAAGCACCCTACAACTGGGTGTAATGAGGACTTCATATCGCCATTAGGTAGCAGGGTTTGTTTGTGATTATGGAGATGGAATATATCAGGTAGTCCTACTAAACTTTCCTTTCTTCCCTTTTCTTGTCCTTGAATGTAAACAGGTTCTGAAATAACAGGAATGAGATACATTTGGAAATAGGAGAAATGCTGGAAGGGAAAATATTGCCATTCTCTTCGTTCCCATCTCCTCCCTAACACAAATCACTGTATACCAAGAGTGTTTCTTACAGAAGAAGAAGAAGAAGAAGAAGAAGAAGAAGAAGAAGAAGAAGAAGAAGAAGAAGAAGAAGAAGAAGTTGACTTCCAAAATAGCGAGTCATTTGAGCTTTAATTCCAATGCTGTAGAAATACAACGGAGTCCATAGTTCTCCAGAATTGAAAGACCGTGATTAGTAGTAGAACAGGAAAATCAAAAGGTTCACCTTTGGTGTTCTCATGTATATGTTAACACTTTGGACAGCTGCAGACCCATTGCTGTGCTTTCTGACTGCTGAAGCACAACAGTTTATTTTGCACTTGAAATTTCTGATAACTGTCGCCTGGGGTTCTCTACAGGGAGCTAACAGAAGGCCAGCTGTTATATTTACTACTGAGGAGGCTTATTCTGGCTTCTAAGGCCAATTCTGTCAAAGATACCACACTTTCGACCAACATGACAAAACAAGGCTAGGTACACAATACAAAACAAGTAGTGGTATGCACCTGTGTGCAAAGTTTGCCAAACACTATGCCAAACACTATGCATTCACACTTGATTAAGAATGGCTAGCAATGAACCACTGTATCTAAATTTTGGAGCAATGGGTCAATAGCCATGTTACTTAGGATGACTTCTTGAAATGAATGAAATTGTTTGTTGTCCACTCTTTAGACTTTGAAGACACAGTCACTTATCACAGCCTGTCAAATCAAAAGTAAAGTATCTTCTTAATGATGCTATTTATACATTCTGTCTATTTATACAATTATACAATTTATGTGGTCTTTAGGGATCAGTAATGATTTGTTGGCACATAATTGATCAATCAATCAATGTATATCCATTTTTTTCCTTTTTACGACCCTGTAATTCCTTCTATTGGATGGAGTCGGGGCAACTGAATGGAGCTGAACGTTTACTGGCCGGATACCCTTCCTGCTGCCTAGGCGGAGTTCACAGCAGATATTTTCTCTTGGCGCTCTGATAAGAGAAACATCTGTCGCTACCTAGGATTAAACTCTCAGCCTTCCGAATGAGAGGCGAGCATCTTCACCTCTAGGCCACCAATCAATTTATACATTAAGATATCAACAAGAGCCATATGTGCAAAATGCCCTCTCTGAGGCTATTCCTGTGTTGTTGAGCTCTGAGGACATTTTTAGTATTCCAGTATACTAAGTGTCCAGTCCATTCAGCCTCTGACCAGTATAGAATGGATCACTATGCAACATGCCCTAGCTTAGATAAGACATCTGATCAGTGTGGGTCTGCTTGTCAATATATACTTGCATTCGGTCCGAGCAATAAAACTGGAAAGTACTTGCTCATCAGTCCTAAATCTCCTGGTCTTTTCAGATCTTAACCATGATAAGGATGCATGGATTCATAAAGTTTTCTTCCTATCCCTTCCTATCCTTCCTAAAATGATAGACTTGGTTGAACATATTAGAAGGAGCAAACCATTGATGCTATACAGTTTGTCTCATTTAATTAGGGACTGTACTGATTCAATATTGCTTCAACATGATGGCGATCATCATTTATAGTCCAATTTATAGAAGAACAGTGACCATTTTCCCCTGGCAAAAAGATATGGTATAATGAAAAGACCTAAGACTTCATGTAACATGGAGGTACAGAAGGCTATTCTTGTTTAAAACAGAACGACTGAGTTCGCTTGTGATCAGAATCACCTCTGAGTTCAATTAAGCACCCTGACTGCAGAAAGGAAGCGGTGACCTATCATCTTACTGAATCCTGACTTTTCAGCCTAAAACTTTCCTTTAAACATGAAAATTCCTATTTCAGGCAGCAATATCCACTGCAAAAGTCTTTACAATGAATGTCAGACTAGGTAAAGAGTCCAAAATATATAACCACATCTTCGTTGACTCATTTTTAACAGGTCTTTAAAAGGTAGAAGTGATTTATTTTGTTTCAAAATGTGGGGCTGTAAAATGAGAGCTGACTGGCTGAGACATCTGGGTGCTCATCTATTGGCCAAAAAGTGCTGATTGATTGTTGCCTGAAAGAATTATATATTTGCAAACAAACATGCCCATTGCTGGAAATTTTAGGCAATCAGAATAATATGAACTTTGTAGTGTACTCAGTTCATTGTGTATTAAACATGCAAATAGCTGCATAGGCAGAAATGCAGGATAGATAGATAGATAGATAGATAGATAGATAGATAGATAGATAGATAGATAGATAGATAGATAGATAGATAGATAGATAGATGATAATACAAACACAGAAAATGAGAGAGAGGGAGAGAGAAACAATTGATAAGATGCCAATTTAACTGCAGTTGCTTATTTAATTGTAAACAAAGGCATCAACTAGAACAATTATTTATTGTGCTTGCAAAGTGACATAAATCAGATTGAAAAGGCATATTGTTTAGCAGTTCAATAGAATACCAAGTAGATAGTATATAGGGTCCTTTTTAATTGAAATGATCAGCAAAAGAATATGGTTGTTGTTCACAATTCATGAATGTCTGTTTCATCACGAGTTCACTCTTACATATTATACCTTCCAGATTTTTCTTTTAATGAGCAAAGAAAGTCCAGTCCTAGATCAAGTACCATGAATTATTATTTTTCCTTAGCTTTTAAATTCAGAACAGATTAAAAAAAAGAAACAAAAAGTAGTAACAACTTTATTACTTGAATGCACACATGGGAGAATCATACTATTAACATGCTGCATTACCAAAGGCAGTTGACGGAAAACATATTAATACAATTTCGGGGGGGGGGGGGTGTTTCCGTTTAAATTTAGCATAATCTTAGTTAGCCATAGCATAATATTAGTTAGCCATAGCTACCCAACCATAGCCATAGATTTGAACAAAACAGATCCAATCAGGACCAATCCATTGCAATTTACTTGTTCTTAATAAACACACAGAGAATAATAATTCAGATTGGAGCTTTCTAGGCATGGGTGGAGTTATATTACTGTTGTATCTGCTCTCAAGTTCTCAAGTATTTGATATTATGGACTTCTCCCTTGAGAAGTCCATAATATCAGAAAATATGGAAGGAAGGAGATTTTGTTACAGCAGTAATGAATGGTGTTGGAGGCATGAAAGTTCAAGACAGAGAGATCTTCCTGAAGAAGATCTGTCACTATGGCCGCTAAAAGTGAACACTGATTTGAAGAAAAAAAAATAAGAAAAGATCTGAAGTTCTATACAAATAACTATTAACTATTAATACTATGTTAGTAGTGTAACTGAATAAATAAATACATCTCCCCCCAAAAGGTGGCCTATGAAACAACGCTGTCATTCAAAATCGATGTTATTGTAAGTTATATATATTGTTCATTTTGCAGAATGGGGAATAGCAAGTTTACCCAAAGGACATCATTTATAGGGGTGGACAATGAATAACCATTTCAATGAATATTAATTTCAGATTAGTTTGGGATCCAGCCTTGCTTGTCGGGGATTGAATTTGCTTGAGTATTAAATTTATTTATGAGAATCAGGGACAAGAAAGCCTGAATTATTTTATTTGGTTGTCTAAAGAGGGATGGGGAATTCAATAAAAAATTTCCAAAATAGTTTGCTAGTCTGTTTTTATTGACTTGGGGCATGAGAATTCTGCTGTTTCCTTGGAAGTTTCTTAAATATTTTGATGCATCTTGCTATTAAGAAACTTGTGTTTAGGTTAAAAAAAAAAGTTAGCTGGGTTAATTTCATCTAATTTCATCTTTACATTAAACTACAATCAGTTTTTCTTTCCTGATCATTCTTCTTCTAAAATAAAGATTGGTGATATCTCTTTCTATCAGGCTGAACATTTAAAAATTAATTCTAGCCATTCTTGTCTTATGCCTGAACTAATTGCTTGTCAGATGCCAGAGTCTCCAGGACAATTTCTTCAAACTGATTCACAAATACATACACACATCACTAATTGGCCTGCTCTTCATAATTGACAACTGTGTGTGAACTGACACTATTTAAACAACATAGCTTTGGGGGGGGGAAACACCCAACATGTGTGGAACATATTCAATAATCAAACCAAGGACAGACTTATAAATGTAAGCCATTCTTCTCTCAAACAAGCAATTCAGAAAAAAGTCTCTAAATTGTTATTCTTGTCATCTGTGTATATACACTCATACATTTAGACATCTCAAGGTTTCCCAAATTCAAGCCAGCCAATCCATAATAGGGGAAAAAAGTTTTTTGTTCTTTCTTGACACTGGCATGTTAACACTTGTGAGAAAATGCCACCCACGTTCTTATATTGATGGAAAACTACCAAGGTATTAAGGAAAATGGAATATTTGGTTATCGAAGAGTGAAGAATAATATGGCATCAAGTCATCTACTATGTTTCCAATAGGCCAACAGTGATCTTCCTGCCTATCAGAGCCTATTGGATTGAATCTCCATCACAGATTTAAGGAAAACCACCTTCTTTCCAATAATATTAAAGCCACAGCTAGCAGAATCCTGCTGTCTCAGCACAGTGAGACCAATGGCATCACCATCCATGGCAAACATTAAAATGATCCTACCAGGCAGGGGTGAAATGATCCAGGTTCGCTCTTACCTGTCGGTCGCCGGAGAGCCGGTCGCCAAGGTAGCGCGAGGCGCCGCCCACCCGCCCGGACGCCGCCCAGACACTGCCATTTGGGTTCTTTTACCCTCTGCGCATGCGCAAAGCATTCTGTGCATTCGCAGAGGGTAGAAGAACTCAAATGGCGGCGTCCGGGCGGCGTCTGGGCGGCGTCTGGGCGGGTGGGCGGTGCCTCGCACTACCTTGGCAACCAGCTCTACGGCGACCAACAATTAAGAGCGAACCGGGAGCATTTCACCCCTGCTACCAGGGGTGGGATTTTACCAGTTTGGACCGGTTCGGGTGAACCGGATGCTCCAACGATCAGCTGGGAGCAAACCGGTTCACTCCGACGATCAGGTGGGCCCGCCCAGGTGGGCCCTCCCGCCCGCATGCTTTACTGACCTATATCTTCTCAGTTGATTTGCATGGCACAGCGGATTGCCGCGCTGTAGCTGTGTTTCTCCCCAGCAGTAACACGGAAGGTAAGTTTTCGTAAAACTGCACACGCGCATGCAGCGATCACCAAACCGGCTGTTAAACCGGCAGGATCCCATCATCCTACACAGCAAAGCCTTCTCTGCTTTTCTGCAACATCCATTAACTCTTTTCTGCCTTGCTTTGCTGTAAAAAAACCACTTCACTATACTAAACCACACACCCAAGTCAGGATTTCACCGCACACCTGAAAACTCACAGGTAACATTCCATTTCCATCACGTACTTTCCGGGCCAAAAACAAAGGGCTATTTAGTAGTCTTGCATTCCATTTCCAGAAATGGTGAACTGAGTGCTTTCATTAATCGTCTCTCTGAAGACAATAACCCCATCTCAGCTGGTCTCCAGAATCTGGTAAATACATATATTTTTCCCAAATATCAAATCTTGCGAGAAATGTTCATTCAGATTGGCGTGGTGATGTAATGCCAGACTGCACACTAGGAACAATGTTATTCTTGTTTCACTTTTGTCCCTTCGTTTATGTAATGAACGACAAAGAGACGTTACCCAAAAGAAGGGAGTGAATGTCACCACCCATGTTTGTTCTACCAGTATCAACGCTGAGTGCTCCCACCTGCTATAAAACAATACGCTGTTATTTTCCTAAGCAATGGTGCTTTGATACAATTTGATGGGGCCAACTAAACATTCAGTGCATCAGGATGCGGAGATTCATCAAAGTGTTCCATCAGAAAAGTGAAAGAACCACCATTTCTAAGACAGTAATTAGGCTGAGCAGATGTACTTTCAAAGGAAATTCAACCTGGTCTGTTTTCTCTACATCTGCCCTCTCTCTCTTGGAGAGTGTTAACATAATGAGAACATTTCCATAAAGAAACAGGGTTTTCTTTTGCCTTATTCTTCTTACAATGTACTTAGTGAAGTTCCTGTGTGGAGGAAATCCCCATCTTTTTGGGATTCAGAAGGTTTCCAGAATTAGCTTTGGATGCTTATATTTATGGATTTCTGGATTCATTCTGGAATTAAACTAGAAGCTTCTACTATGGGAGAGAAGTATTCAAAGCAAAGGTCAAGTATCTCCCTGATTTTGTTGTTGTTGTTGTTGCTTTATTTTAAAATATTGCAGGGATCATGCTGTGTGGAGCAACGTGGTAACGTGCCACTAAGCTTTTGCTGCTTTACAGAGTGTTCATTTGGAAAGTCTGGAATGTAACAAAAGGATGTTTCTACTTGGAAACTGCTTTTGGAATTTAGCAATAACAATGGCACTTAGACTTATATACCGCTTCACGGTGCTTTTACAGACCTCTCTAAGTGGTTTACAGAGTCAGCATACTGCCCCCAACAATCTGGGTCCTCATTTTACCAACCTCAGAAGGATGGAAGGCTGAGTCAACCTTGAGCCTGGTGAGATTCGATCTGTCAAATTGCAGGCAGCTGGCAGGCAGCAGAAGTAGCCTGCAGTACTGCACTGTAACCACTGCGCCACTGCGGCTCATTCAATTTGTGCTTGAGGTGGAAAAAAAATATGAATCTTTAGATTTTGAATTTTGCTGATTAGACAGGTGTGTTGTTATAGAAATGGCTAGTATATGTTATTGTGTAAAAATAAACAGTTGAGGTTGTTTGTTATTACCCAATTCTATTGAGTCAGACGTCAATGCTTTTCTTTTTCTTTTCTACATTACCTTGTATTTTTTCCTTCTTCCTCTTTTTCTCCCCTATTTTCCCATTATTTTAATTTTTCTTTGTGTCTCTGTATTTTATATTTTGAT
>QLTV01002540.1:173636-187995 GCA_003457575.1 Thermophis baileyi | reverse complement strand
GGGTTGTTGTGAAGAAATGGGTAAGAAGAAATGTAATGAAATAATAACTATGAGCTAATTAAAAGAACAAAAAAAAAATTAATGCAAGTGCTAAATATTCCAAAATAAACCCCACTCCCCCCCCCCAAAGAAAGGTCTCCTCATTTCTTCCAAGAGCAGATCATTGGGAAGTAATGCCAAACTCTTCAGAATTTGGGAGGAAAACATAGAAAAGGTCTTTTCTTACTTTCTCAGAATGACCATGTGAAGAATGCCCTCTGCTATACCTCTTACTAACCATGAAACCTCACATAGATCATTTATACCAATGGACACCCTAAACCATTCATGTCTTTACAGTGCAAAACCGTGAACTGAATCCAGGGGTGAAATTCAAAAATTTTCCCTACTGGTTCTGTGGGTGTGGCTTGGTGGGCGTGGCAGGGGAAGGATACTGCAAAATCCCCATTCCCTCCCCACTCTGGGGCCAGCCAGAGGTGGTATTTGCCAGTTCTCCAAACTACTCAAAATTTCTGCTACCAGTTCTCCGAACTACTCAAAATTTCTGCTACCGGTTGTCTAGAACCTGTCAGAACCTGCTGGATTTCACCCCTGACTGAATCCCAAAAGACCAATGTCAGCCAGCATATCTCATATCATTGTATACAAATTACCAGCCTATCTCCTAAATTGGCTTGACTGGAAGCTTCTGAATTTCCTTCAACAGATTCTCACGTGACATATATTGTAGGACTTTAGCGATGAAGAAGGCAAGCCACAGATAATGGTTGCTAGGTCCCATCACCTCAAGAACAGTCCTTATTTATAAATTGGAATCTGAGAGGTGCAACATCTTGATGAATAATGCAATAAAAAAAAATATTGAAGAACTTTGCATAAATGTCTCCTTTATCTCCACCTAGACGAGAAGCATACTGCTTAATTCCCCTTCACCACTCAAGATTAAGCAGAGCAATGGGGACTTACATGATGGACTGAAACAATTCATTATAGAGATAGCTAATAACTGTTAATAATGAAGCCAAACAG
Organism: Thermophis baileyi; assembly: GCA_003457575.1. Taxonomy (NCBI): domain Eukaryota; kingdom Metazoa; phylum Chordata; class Lepidosauria; order Squamata; family Dipsadidae; genus Thermophis; species Thermophis baileyi. The sequence continues at coordinate 186,966 of QLTV01002540.1, read as the reverse complement.
ATACTTTTTATGTTTGATAATATTGACATTCACAAAGGATGCACACATAAAAGGGGAAGTCTGGAATAGTTTTATCAGGTGGCATCTCTGTGAAGCGCAGGTGTGAATACCACCTGCTCACAGATCTTTGTGGTGTGTTAATGAAATTCACAGATGACACTCAAATGAGAAGGTGATAAAATACCAGAAAGGGCACAATCTTTCTAAAAACATGAACAAAACTGCATAATGAGCTTTGGTTAAAATACTCATCTTGTTATATCTCTGGGGAAAATATTGCCCAACATAATTGACACTAGTGAGTTGAAATATATTTCCAGTCAACTGCTAATACGCACACAGACTTAGAGGGCTCTGAATTAGTGAGCACACTATCTCGAAAAGACAACCGGTGTGGTGAAGTAGTTGAGAACTTAGACTACATCATAAGAGACAAGGGTTAAAGTTCCATTTGACCCCATCCTGTAGTCCATAATTTTGGTCCAGATATTTATCTCGAGATCCACTTTAATGTCCTGGTGAAGGCACAGGCTAGAAACCAGGAGAATGTGAGTTCTAGTCCCACTTTAGGCACTAATCCAGCTTGGGGCAGTCTATCTCTCAGAGTACTAGCAAGGGGACAACGGCAAACTATTTCTGAAAAAAATAATCTTGCAAAGGCAACTGCATGGTTTAGCACTAGGAGTCAACACTAACTTGAAAGCACACCCACAAAAGCCACTTTCTCTCAACCGAGTCATTCTTCCAGAGATGTTCTTGAAAGGATAAAAGGAGAGGCAATATTCCGTGTCTTCAATCTCTCAGGAGAAAAGGTGAGTTTAAAATGCAGAGATGGATACATGATAACCCTGAATAGATCTAACAGATGGCAACCATTACTTGAACTTAGCTAATCGTGATCATCAGGAATTCTAGACTAGAAAACCGAAGACATCCCTTTTCACATTTTCACAAAGAAAACTAGACATGAACTTGGTCTTTGATATATGCAGTTAATTACTGAAGTGGTTGCAGCTCCTACCAATGGTTCACCTTATTGCAGTGGTGGGATTCAGCCGGTTCGCACCGGTTCAGGCAAGCCAGTTGTTAAATTACCCCCCCCCCGCACTATCAAAGTGGATCCTGGGTGCTGTGCTGCAATGGAGAAACGGGCAATGGAGTGGCCGGCGCGAGGGAAGGAGAAGGCCTTTCCCTTTTTCTTCTCCCTGCTCCTCCTCCTTCCCTCGTGCCGGCTGTTCCGTTGCCCGTTTCTCCATTGCAGTGCAGTACAGCGCACAGGATCCACTTTGATAGCGGGAGGGGGGAGGAATAATTTGCCTGGCCAAACTAACCCTGCAGTCTCCCCTACATTGGGCCCAGCTTCAATCATGCTGCCAACTTAATTCCTCGCCCCTCTCACTTTTTCCCGCAGACTGACCAACACTCCCTACACGTAGCTCCATGGGGAGGGTGGGAATCCCTCCCTCCACTTCCCCCCCCCAATTCTTCACCTTCCCACACGAGCTCTCAGGAGGATCAACTCCTTGTCTCTATGGTAAACCCCACCCTCCTTGTTCCTCGGAAACCTCGCCTCTTAAATAAGCCACGCCCAGAAGGCTGAAACAGCCACGAGACCAACGTGCAGACAAGCACCCTCGGAAACAGCCTTTTGGCAAAGGGTGGAAATTTAACAACTGGTTCATCCAGAGTCAGGTTGTCCGTCACGGGAGGCTCGTCCTGCATGTGCGGTGGAGCTGGAGGATGGGGATGGGCCATGCCTCCCACAACAGCCAATCTGACCCTGGGAGAACCAGTTGTTAAATTATTTTAATCCCACCACTGCCTTATTGGTAATGTTTAATAAAACCATCATCTACTGCCAGCATTTCTTCTTTTTTCTAATAATAGATTGTATTATTAAAAGCAGCTTCTCATGCAAATACTAGCCAGGCTTGGCACTGTTTAGCTTCCAAACCAGATAAGGTCAGCAAGATATTGGCAACAGCTCAGACAGAACACTTTTTAATACTTGACATAATACCTAGTTTCTGAAATGTTTGTATTGCTTTATCCTGCATCCCTTGTCTTTTCTAGGCTGTTTTTTGAGCAAAGCAGATACGTATAAATTTTTACTTACCTAGGATAAAATAATTAACAACAATTATTTTAACCTTTTACACTAGGAATGGAGGGAGTGTTGTAAGAATGATTTTGTATTTATTAATGCTAATTTTTTCTTCTCTCTCTATGTATTCCTCAGGGAAATCACTTTCTACCAAACTGTGATATTCAAGTATATGAACTTGCAACTGCAGCACAGGGATCTGACAGAAATGTCATAAAAGAAACAATTAATTATGTTTCCATGTAGAAAAATATGGGTGAAGCCAGGATCCTGAATAACTCCCAACCAATCGTTATAGCCAAATCTGCTAAATAGTGACTGAAATGAATGAAAATCAGTTTCCCACAGCTTCCTGTCTAAAACATCAGGGGGAAACTGTATGCCAAAAAGGGGCTTTATATAATTAAATAATAAAATCAACAAAGAGAGAGAGAGAGTATTTACGTTCATTAACGTCTGCTTGCAGTCCACATTTTCTCCCTGTATTGTTTTTGTCTGCTCTAAGAAGTCCATGAAATATAATCAAGAGATGGGTGAGGGGATAGTTATAATGTCATTTTTAAGTCCAAGTATACTTGCCTTTATATCTCTTTTGAGCTTGGCACCTTATCTAGATCAATAAATACTAATTTTATAGTTCTGTAGATCACCTAAAATTTATTCGGGCTGATAGATTGCAGGAGAGGAGCTCATTGGTCTAAAAACAAGGTTGTACACATTTCCTTCTTCATTAGGGTAAAGACTTGGAAGAGTCAAGCCACCATTTCTGGTACTTCACTTCCAATGTGTCTTTGCTTCAAATGCAGTCACACTGCTGGCATCCAATTACCAAGTGTAATTGGATACCAATAGTTGTGAATTTTGCTCAAAGCACTAGCATCCAGAGAAAGTGAGGGAAAGGTTGAGTAATGTTGCTAAATCTATTGGCTTTGCTTCTCAGTGGATGCAAGTTTTCTGAAAAGCTGACACTTGATCCCACCTCAGCAAAGACAGATCTGCTCCTTTGAGTTTATGTCTTCTTCCCAAGTTCAAACATACCACTTTCCACAAAATGTTTCCATTTCAAGTCACTAGATGGCCTTGAGTGATCCCCAAGATAAAATCAACAGAACTATAGCCCAGGTCTATATCTCTGTTCTGGAATCCAGTTACAGCTAATAAAGGAGACTGAGATTTTTAACCAGCTGAATTGCTGGGCTTCAATCTGTTACTTTTTCTTGAAATGGAAATTCAAAAAGCTGCTTTTATCTCATGTTGGTGACTCAGTGCTCTTTAAACGAGTTGGGGGAAATTTGTACTGTTCTGTAGGTTGTGGGACAGCAATTGTTGTCAGTCTCAGGTAAGATGACAGGATTTATAATTCAACATCATATGGAAGCCAAGATTTTGCACTGGCTGACTGACATTTCTACATATCCAAGCTTTGTCCTGAATTTTCACTGTTTGCTCCTAAAGCACAGATTTAAGATCTTAGAGTGACAGCCATCACCAGTACTACAGTAAGTGGAATGGAACTTTTCTCTCTATGTTTGAGGCAGATGTTCTGTCTCCCCTCCTTCCCCATCTCCCTCTCTCCCTCCCTCTCTCCCTCCCACCTCCCTCTCTCATATTCGGCTTTTGAAAACAGTGTTGGAAAGTACTCAAGGATAGCTAGCTATTTTTATCCCAATCAAGAGTACCAGAGCATGAAAAATACATAGTGCAAAGAGAAAAACCCATAGTATTATAAAATGGTAGGTGTGTACTTGTAGTATTAAAAAAGAACCACCTTGACTTAAAAAAGAACCATCTTAAAAAAGAACCCATCAGAGGTGGGTTCCTCCCGGTTTGCACCGGTTCTATAGAACCGGTAGTAAACCGGTGGTGACGTCACGGAGCCAGTTCTGTTGGTGCCGGTCTGTAGATGCCGCCATCTTTTTTTTGGAATTTATTATTTATTTATTTATTTATTTATTTATTTATTTATTTATTTATTTATTTATTTATTGGTTTTTGCTTCTGCACATGCGCAGAAGCTGAGTTTTCGGCACTGCGCATGCACCGCCATCTTGGTTTTGGCTTTTTTTTTTTGCTATTTTTTTGCTTGTTTTGCTTCTGTGCATGCGCAGAAGCTGAGTTTTCGGCACTGCACCCCGCGCGGCGCAGCCACGCGGTACACAATGCACACGCAGGCACGCGGCATGGGAGGAAGCAAACCAGCAGTGAGGTAAGTTAGAACCCACCCCTGCTATACATACATACTGAAGTCTCCAATTTTGAACCCAACTCATACGTTTAAGACAAGGGCAGTCTTTTCTTTCTTTTTGTTGTTTTCTTCCATTTTAGCACAGATTTTCTTAAAAGATGACCTTCTGCCAAAAAAGCTGTATGAAAATAACCAGCCAAGGGCTAATTAGAAAACAGTTTTGTTATTTTTGTTTTGTTTATTAGGAGCTTTCCTCATCAAGTTAAGAACCAGAGCAAAATAGACCTGATCATTGCTTAGGTGGCCCAAATATTAAGACATTTTCCCTGTACTGTGTCATTAATGTAACAATATTTAAGTACAAGAGAGAAGAGAGGCAAAAAAGGGACCTTTCAGGATTCACCAATGCCACAAGATTCCATACAAGATTCTGAAACAGGACCAAATTATGTTTCCTTCAAAGCAAAGAACAACAAAACATAACAGATTTTGGACACCTTGAGACTGTTCTTGCCTGTGTCTTCATATCAGGGATGAGAAGTGTTCAACAGCCAGTAGAAGTCTACTGCCATCTACATTTTTGCAGTCCAGCTATGACATCTCTACTTTTGGACAGTGTCAAACAAAGGGAATAGAACTTCTTTCACACTTATTATTTTGAGACATTAAACTAAAAGTAGATAAGTAGCTAAAGAGTTTACCAGCTTTTCCAATGAACTTTGTAAGATAGCAGTTGCAAGGTGCCACACTTGGTCCAGTAAACATTATGGAACATCATAGAATGTGCTTTCAGATTATCTGCAAAAATGGTGATCCCTTTGTGTTGGTACCAGATATGTACAATGACTGAAACAGTCCTCTCTCTCTCTCTCTCTCTCTCTCTCTCTGTGTGTGGAACAGTTCTCTCTCTCTCTCTCTCTCTCTCTCTCTCTCTCTGTGTGTGTGTGTGTGTGTGAGACATATCTATCATCTCTCTATATAACTCTCTATCTCTATTTTTATTATCTCCATTATCTATCCCAAGGAGAAGCATTTTGCGATCAATATAGTTTATTTGAAAAGGGGATTAAAAATGTGCAGATTCGAAGAGTTCAGGTTTTGCTCTATCTAACCAACACTGAATGCTATAATCAACTTCAAATTCATAAACATTACTAAACACTGCCTAATAATTCATGATACATTGCTCTAATTTATGCTCTTTTGCTTATTTTTCTCACTTTTGTTTAAGAGTTGTGAAATGTTTTTTTTTTCAAAGTACTCCATCTTTGAGCAGACATAAATTAGTACCTTGTCAATAGTTTGGGTATAAAGGAATGTATTAATCTGTGTTGTTCTATTTGTTGTTGCAATTATACAACACAAAGAAAGGACAACTTTAAAACATTCTGTTCTTCCTTCTGTCTTACTACTGGCCTTTCACGGATCTTAATATTTTCTGGACTCTGAGCTTGTGCATTATTAAAAACAAAACAAAACAATTGCCTTTCATGTTCTCAAATACTGTGTAGACACACATACAACTGTATGCACAAACATTAGCAAAACCTGAAAATAGTTGGAGATTTTGACTGAGCTGGTTGAAGCTAACATTTATGGCAAGGCAACATTGGGCTTTTTTTAATATAATGATTTAATGAAATATAACCAATATTCCCAGTTGTAATAGAAGTCGTGTAAACTCTTTGCAAATTTGTGTGGGATGTCATCATTTATATATACATGTCAACCATGTTGTAGAGGGGCTATGATAAAGTGACTGCAATTTGTGCAATCATACTGAACTAAAAATAATATTTTGATTCAATCATATTGAAGCATTTTTTGTCTGGCCTGTTTGTTGCAGTGTTTAAAGCTATATCTTAGGAAGGGTTCTTTTTTGTTTTTCTTTTCTGTTTCAACCAAGAAATGTGTAAGCTTAATTTTATTATTATACTTTGTAATTAAGCTAAGTGGATGATTTGGTGTGGTACATTGTTCATAATGTTTAATATACATAGTGTGTATATGGTATTCAGATGATCTGCCTCTCTTGATGAATGAAGAGATGGAGTAAACACTAGATGAATCTTGTCCTTCTCTTAGTATTTAAAGCTATTTATAACACATCCCAAATGTTAGCAACAAATGCATTTGGGCCATCTGCCATACGCAAATACTTCAATCTCAAAACAAGAAAAAAAATCATCTGAAAAAATGTAATGGTGTCCCATTCAAATAATTGTACTGCCAACTTAGAGACTATGAAAACCTTGAACCTTTTTAGAGAAGTTTCTTTTCAAACATGTTTTAGGTCCAGATGCCTTACATTCTTTGAACCCTAAAAGGAGGAGGAAGAAGGGGAAGGAGGCAGAGGAGGTGGAGGAGGCGAAGGCGAAGGCGGAGGAGGAGGAGGAGGAAGAGGAAGAGGAGGAGGAGGAGGAGGAGGAGGAGGAGGAGGAGGAGGAGAAGAAGAAGAAGAAGAAGAAGAAGAAGAAGAAGAAGAAGAAGAAGAAGAAGAAGAAGAAGAAGAAGAAGAAGAAGAAGAAGAAGAAGAAGAAGAAGAAGAAGAAGAAGAAGAAGAAGAAGAAGAAGAAGAAGAAGAAGAAGAAGAAGAAGAATATAGAGAAGAGGGAAATTATTTTCCCTTTTGGCTTATTACAAGTAGTGGTGGACCACCAAACTCTACATTCAAGTAGAATTGAATTAGGTCATCAAAGAAAAATGAAGGGAGAACAAATGTTTTTGAATAGCATGATATTCCCATTGGAAGAGCTGAAAGGATGGCCCCTTCTCTATGCTTATAGCTTGAGGCACTTTAGGAGTTAAAAAAAAAACATTGCAGGCAGAAGCTTTTGTTCCATTTTCACCAAATTTCTTTTTTTAAAATGCAAAGAACATCAGTCTCCATTTTATTTGCCTCTTTCAACTTTCCGGTCATCTTCAGAGAAATAAATTATTTGCTTAGCTTTCCCATCATCCTTTAATGCAATGCCCCAAACCTCAACCTTACTGAAGGGCAAAGGAAGGGAGCCAAGCTGAAGATGAATGGAACAACAATTTCATCTACTGGAGAGATAGAAAGAGTAGCAACTTTCAGGTAAAAAAAAAAGTTTATTTAACAGAATGAAGTTCTACATGTGAGAGAAGACAAAAATGAAAGTGTTTGCTGATTAGACTGGAGAACCAATGTAATTATGTAATACGGGTAGACCTTGACTTAGAACCTTTCAATTAGTGACTGTTAGAAGTTACAACAGCGCTGAAAAACTGACATGTGTAGGAGATGAACAAGGCTGAACCAAGGATGGGGTCAAATATGTCATAAGGCATGAGTCACTGCTTGGCTCGGAAGAGATCTAAGTCCAGCCCACCTTGAATGCCTTTCTTATCTCCCACTCATTTCCCTTGTCTGCTAGTTGGTCAGATTCTTGTAGAGAGCTTAAGCTTGCAATAAATCTTTATACTCATTTGAACTGCCTAAATCTCCTGATTTCCATGGCGCTTGTCATTATGACTCTGTTTGACACTTATGACCATTGCAGCATCCCCATGGTCAAAATTTGGATGCTTGGCAACTGACTCATGTTTACGATGGTTGTAGTGTCCCAGGATCGTGGTTCACCTACTGCGACCTTCTGACAAGCAAAATCCATGGGGAAACCAGATTCACTTAACAATCGTGTCACTAACTGAACAACTGCAGTGATTCACCGAACAACTGTGTCAAGAAAGGCCATAAAAGGGGGCAAAACTCACTTAACAAATGTCTCGCTTGGCAACTGAAATTTTAGGCATAATTGTGGTCGTAAGTCGAGGACTACTGTGTTTCCCCGAAAATAAGACCCTGTCTTATATTTTTTTGAACGCCAAAATAAGAGCTTGGCCTTATTTTTGGGGAGGTCTTATTATTTTGGGGCACGTGGAGCAAGACGGGGCTCCTCTTGTCATCTTACCTGATTTCCAGCTCTGTCTCCCTAACCCTAACCAGAGGAAATGGCGGGGACCGGCTGCACATGCGCTTAAATATTTTTGGGGAGGCCTTATTTTTGGGGAAGGGTTTATTTTCGGAGGAGGGCTAATTTTCGGGGTATGTCTTATTTTCAGGGAAACATGGTACCTATAGTTAAATAAGTCACAAAATAAGGCAATGCAAGCCTTATTATGCTGCCAACATATTGTTAACAAGAAAACTATTCACAGACATGTCCACAAAATCACCAGAAGCCCAAAGAGATTTATCTTTGTAACTGTCTCAATTGAAGTTGCAGTTTGTTATGGAAAGAGAAAGTTAATGAACACCGTTTGGTATTTAGCAGAAGAAAATGCCAGGAGCTCTTCTCCCACCTCTCAAACTTGCATAGAACAATAGTTTCATCATTAACATGTTCCAGTTGCATATTTATAGCCACTCCACCAAAACAAAACAGATCAAGGAGTGGAATAGATTCCCAGGAGGCAAGGCTAAAGCATTCAATTCTCATTAGTTTCAGGGAAGAAGAAAGGAAAAGATAATCAAGGGATCATCCTGACATAATACTGTGATGTAGGAAGAAAGGGAGCCTTAACAATCAGGAACTAGAACTCTGGAAAAATTTTTTTACCAGTGTTGTCTCCTTTGGTTAAATTATCAGCATTTGAAATGGGAGTTTTCCAAACTGACCTGTTTATCCTCATAGAGCAAAGGAGTACTGTTGCAAAGAGACCTCCTGAGTCAGGTGCTACAATGCCTAAGGTGGAAGGAGGTATTTTAAATACACATTGAGTGGTATTTTGGTCGACTGTAGATCAATATCCACCAGATGTCTGGTACGCTGTTAGATATGGATTTAGAAGGTCATCTGACACTACAATCTCTACAGGGAAGAGTTTAGAACCTGTGTCCAGCAATCTACTGGTGCTTTGCATTATCTAAAAATGTCCCCCTCTGGATTCAGTACTGTAGGGCCAAAATTGCAGTGTGTGTGTGTGTGTGTGTGTGTGTGTGTGTGTGTGTGTGTGTGTGTGTGTAAACTCACATGCCTTCAGTAGGATTTCATCCAGTGATGCATGTTGGCTGCAGAAAAGGGACAAGAATCTGGGTGAAACCACTTTGCAAACTGGAAACCCCTATTTTCTTCTCTCCCCTATTTTGCCTCTGGAGATGGAGGTAGATGTGGGTCAGGCTTTGTTTTTTCCCTAACTTCTCTCGGCATGGATTTAAGAATGGGTACCTGGCTTGTGATTCAGTGAAAGAAGAATATGAGGAGTCCTTGTGCTCTCTGAGCTTGGTTGTTTTCTTGCAGACCTCTCGTTAACCAAACTAGGCAACATCATCAGAGTTTGGGTAATGAAACATCTGGAAGAAAACAACCAAGCTCAGAGAGCACCAAGGGACCCTTCATTTCAACCCCGAGCTACAAATATTCTCTTTTAATGAGGATCATTCCAAACGTTTGGTCATGAAATATTCTGATTGCCAGAGAGTCACTTAGAATATCCTTAGAATATTCCGGAATCCTCAAATACTTGGAACTATCTTTCCAAGGTTCATTCATGATGGAAAGATTTGTGTGCTAGCAGTGTGAAGCTGACGGGAAGAATGAGGAAAATGTGGCAGATAACGACAAAACAAGATACACCCCTATAAAATCCATATTTATTTTGCTCTTCACATTAGTTGCAGCCAAAAAAACTGAAATATTTTAACACCGTATTTAATGGACAATCTTATTTTTTATTATGGGGTGCATTATGAATGTTGGCTCGGTGTTCTTGGGAAAAACTATATTTAAAAATGTAGGATTCTAATGGGATGAACTAGGCCTGTGATGACGAACCTATGGCACGCATGCACAGGTGGCACATGGGGCCATATCTGCCGGCATGCGAGCCGTTGCCCTAGCTCAACTCCAGCATGCATGTGCACGCCGGTCAGCTGATATTTGGCTCATGCGGAGTCTCTGGGAGGGCGTTTTTGGCCTCTGGAGGGCCTCCAAGAAAGCCTCTGGAGCCTGGGGAGGGTGAAAAATGGGCCTACCGGGCCCACCGGAAGTCGGGAAATGGGGGAGCGGGGGGGTCACGTGCGCATGTCCAGGGGGGTGGAGTGTGTGGAGGGCATTAAATTATGGGTGTGGGCACGCGCACATGTGTGATAGCGCGCACACACACGATTTCGGCACCCGAGGAAAAAGAGGTTCACCATCACTGAACTAAGCAAATGGATTTGATATCAGGGTTCAGAGCTGACCATAGAAAGGTCTTTCTCCTGCAAGTGTATAGTTAAATTATAAATTCAAGATGTGTGAAACCCACTCAGAAGATTTTTTGAAGAAAAGACAAAGTCCTGCAGAATGGCTAACTCTCAATAACTACCGTGTTTCCCCAAAAATAAGACCCTGTCTTATATATTTTTTTTGAACCCTGAAATAAGCACTTGGCCTTATTGCCATGCACTCAAAAGCCGGATTGGGCTTATTATCAGGGGATGTCTTATTTTGGGGAAAACAGGATATTAACTTTGAAAGTATTAATCCCTGATATGAAGGAGTATAGAAACAAGGCAAGCAGAAAAATGCATGCAATATGAAATTCATGGATTGTAATGTGTGCATTTTATATTATTTGCTGAGGGGAGTTTTGTTATGGCCAGACCTAGAGCTGCTCTGGAAGGGGCTAAGTTTGCCAAATTTTGCAACATTTTTGTCATGATTGCAATAGTGTCTCCTAGTTTGCCACACTGCACAACCCAAAGGCTTGGGCACAATCATGGATTATCTTCCAACAGTTTTTGAAGGACTGGGAAATGGAGGCGTGAAGCCCTTTCAGTTTCATGAGCTTTCTTTCTTTTCTTTTTAAAAAAGTCTTTTTTAAGATGGTCATTTTATTAATTCAGTTATTACAGTATATACTGTCTAACTCCCAATGACTGTGAGCAGTTTACAGTTGCTCTGTCATTATAGCTGTTTTCCAGCTGTTTCTGCTTAGAAGGCATATCCAGATGTCTATGAAATGTCCCTTTCAATCACTTTGCACAGCCTTAAGAAGAATGTCGGGGCTGCGACTACCATAATCAAATCACTCATATTCTTTTCAGATTGAGTTTAAACATCTGGTGGATGCTTAGATGACCATAGGATTATAACATTGATTAATCAAACCAAGAATTGAGTGACCAATAAATAGAAGAGAAGGAACTTCAAACAATTATATACCAATCTCTATGGATGTATAGATATGGGACATGTGTATTCCTAAATGTCGTGCATGTTTGATAACTTCAGAGAAGGTATTTTTCGTTGTAGGCAATATATGTGAATGTTGCTTGCTTTTACTCCATACAGACTGTAAAAGCAAGCAATGATGTATTCTGACTCCCACTTGATTGCTCTCGTTTGTGTGTTTCATTTCCTTGATTGCAACAATGGGATGGATCAGAAGGATGTAACACCCTAAACACTACAGACTACTTGTGGCCAAACATGACAAATACAACACATCAGCTCTCTACCATTATTCCACTCAAAATATTCTTTCCAGTAGGACCATACCTTGTCCTGTTGCACCATTTACACCTCAATTACCTTTTTTCTCTTCCACATGCAATCCACACAGATTTCTACTGATCAGGAGAAAACATTTCACTTCCCAGATATAAGAACTGTTTTCTTCTTCTTTTTATGACCTTTAATTCCTTTATTCTGGGTGGAGTCGGGGCAACTGAATGGAACTAAGCATTTACTGGCCGGATGCCTTTCCTGGCGCCTAGGCAGAGTTTGCAGCAGACATTTTCTCTTTGCGCCCTGATAGAGAAACATCTGCCGCTGCCTAGGATTAAACTTTCAACCTTCCAAATGGAAGGTGAGAGTCTTCACCTCTGGGCCACTGCACCGCTCAGATATAGGAACTGTTTATCCCATGGAGTCACCAAGTGGTATGTTTAGAAGTAGGCCCTCATACAGTTTTACTACTTGGCCTTCCCAGCATTACATTGTTCTACTAATGATAGTAGAGAAGCTAATGTATATAATGTACATTACAGAAGGGGTCTTGACCTGTTAGCTGCCTGGATAGAGAGCCACATAAAATTGTTCTGAATCTCCCTGATGGGAGCAGGACTTAAGGGTAATACGTGCATTAATAATCTGTGACTTGTAGAAGACGTTTCCAGTGACAGTGCAGAAAGGACATACTGAAAAGTGCACAGTTTTAATCTCTCAGCTGTGATTTCTCACTGCATTAACTTAGAAAGCTGAGCAGTGGCAAACAACTGTGACTGGAACTCTGCCATTTCCTCAATAAAAACTTAATAGCTTCAACGTGCAAGAAGGTTGCAGCTTTGATTGGAGGGGTGGGCTGGATGGGAGAACGGGAATGACAGGTCTGCCACCTTGGTGCAATGCTCACAATTTTATGTTGAATTAGCCACAACAACAATCACAAAATGCATAGACATCTTCAAGCAGCTGTTGGGCTCAGCAGGGTTTGTTCGGTTTTCTCTAATTTTATGTGGCCACCTCATTTCAGGCTGATGCATTCATAACAATTTATATCAAGTCAAACAGCTCATGCAGATTGTCTGTTTACAGTTCTCTAGGCCTATGCCGATGAATTATATTGAGAAATTAAAGTCAACTATTCAGCTCCTCTCGGCGTTTATGGGTCTTGCAAAGTCGGGGGGGGGGTGAGATCAGAAAAAAATAAATACTAAGAGAAGGAAATTCTCATGTGTTTGCCTTGTTTGCTTTCAGATAATGGAAATGGTGGGCCAATGAAAAGCTGAATAGACAAATATTCAGATATTTCTGCTCAACTGTTGTTTATCCAGGACACATGATACTCTTCCCCGCTCTGATTCAGATGGGGCAGACCTCAAGGGTGAGAAACGAATATCTACAGTACATAGACACTGACTCAAAAACATAGGAATGTATTTAAACCTGGGAGGCAGCATATATAAAGAACAGGACTCTGGGGAGATGATAGATAGATAGATAGATAGATAGATAGATAGATAGATAGATAGATAGATAGATAGATAGATAGATAGATAGATAGATGATGGATGGATGTATAATTTAAAT
>QLTV01002540.1:151964-173512 GCA_003457575.1 Thermophis baileyi | reverse complement strand
AGAGAGGGTGAGAGAGACAGACGGGCAGACAGACAGACGGACAGACGGACAGATGGACTGACTGACTGACTGGCAAGCAGGCAGATAGACAGACATAATCTTCCTAATTCTATGCAATTAATATACTTGCCTAACTGACTTGGGTCCATTTAAGAATTCAGTGGAGGACAGGGAGAGACCTTATTTGCTGTACTGTGGCAAGGAATTGCCAGAAGCATAAAAAAAAGAAAGAAAAAAGAATCCGGCATCACTTCTATGGGAGTATCAAACCAGCAGACAGAGCAGCAGGGTATGGAATCTGCAAGCATTCACAATCCTCTGGTCAAAAAAAAATCTGCACAAAGCCCTAATTTACAAAATATTGGTCCTTTCACAAAGGGGAAAAAAAAGATCAATTTACATTTTAGGAAAACACGCATATGACGAAAAGGCTTTGTTTACGAAGAAAAGATGCAAATGGCAAGCAGATGGAGGATTTTGTAATAGTTTTTCCACCACCATCCCACCTCCTTCCCTTGGACCAGCAATCTGTACAAATAAGCAAAAATGGACCCGAAAAATTCCTCCCTAGCGCTGAAATGGAATGGAGCCAGCCTTCTTCACTGTATCAAGATGAATAGGTATCAATGCACTTTCCAGGTTCTTTTGTCTTGTTTATGCTGCGTACTTGTGTTAGTTCATTCGCTATGCCAATTTTCTGAAGCCAAGAACACACGAGACCTCGTTGTTGGTCATAGGTCTGGACCGATGGGAATTAAAGACCCAAACTTCTAGAGGACATCGAATCTTTCGTTCTTCTGAGCCATGACTTGGTCCTTTTTGTGCCAAAAACCTATGGCTGAGTAAACGGCAGATGAAGTAAACGGAAGAAAACCAGACTATTTCCCACCGGGGCTGGTAGTTTTCTGTTTCAACAGGTCTTGGCGGACAACTGTGCAACTTGTCGTGGCTGATTTGATTCAGCGCAGAACGATGTAGTCCATCACCTCTGGAGTGCAACCTAAGTGTTAAATTCTGCTGCGAATGCATAGCCCAGTCTTGCTGATGCCCTAGCAATGCTGAGTTTTAATGAGCAGAGTAATAGTAGCCCACTGTTTAACTCTGGAAGGGGTCAGCTCATCAACACTGTGGTCCATGGTACTCATCTAAAACAAAGAGGTGTTAAAACTTCAGAGGCCTCCCCTTTGTAGCCAAGCTAATTTGGTGCTCAACATCTGCTTAAGTCATTACTGTATCCTCATCAGGATAATAAGTAGCCTCAAGCTACCCTCGGATTGAAGATTCACAGTCCACATCTCACTGCTCCCTCCAGCCCTCTGGGGGTACAGATCAGCACAGCAGCTCATTCCTTCTGCTTTGTTGTGCATAGTCTGTGCCAACACACTCCCCAAAAAAGATGCAGGGCCTAATGAATTGGCTTTAACGGTCCTCTTACCCACTTAAATGGCTTTGTTTTAATTGGTTGTGCTACTCTATGTCCAGAACTACACCGAAAAGTTCACGGCATACATGCTAATTGCCCTTTCTAATTACTGCACAACGTGCAAGGTCTGACAGAGCAATTTTGGAGGTGAGGCTCCATCGTTAGTAATTCTCTTTATATTTAATTTGATGAAAAATCACTACAAACCGTGGATGCACCGTGGATGCAACAGAAACAATGCCTATTTATGCAATCTAAACATATCTTATACACAGCGGCATTTTCGGTTCCATGAAGTTTTCTTTGCAGGCTTCCAGAATTAGGGTACTTTCAAGCAGCAGCAAACTCAGCTCTTCATGTGATCCCTTAAGTGTACTTAACTTTCATGGATCACCTCTTTGGAGCTGAACTTAACTAATTCTCCACCTTCATTTACCAGATGAAAAGAAGAACAGAGCAGTAATACATTTACAAGCCCCTGGAATTCCGTGCATGCAATTCCAGATTCCATGCGCAAGAACAATCTGAATTTTCTGAAACAAAAAGGCAACCAAATCGTTGAAGAAGAATTGTTGTTGACATGAGCTTTCACAGCTCTTCTGACTTTAATTGCAAAAATTCATCACTGGCAAAACGTCTATGGCTTGCCTCTAGTGGTGAAATGCTACCGGTTCGCCCCGGTTCGGGCAAGCCGGTAGCGGCGGTGGCAGGTGGTTTGGAGAACCGGTAGCGGTGGCAGCATGAGGCTCCGCCCACCCACCCCGATGTCATCACTTCCTGGTTTTTAACCCTCTGCGTTGGCGCGTGCGTGCTTACGAACCGGTAGGGAAGGTAAGTAGATTTCACCGCTGCTTGCCTCCCAACAGAGAAAGCCAAGGGAAAGATCCCATTTCTATTCTGACTAGCTTTCACTGCTAGCTATTAGCTTCTCAGTCTGTTTAATGTGCATCTAAACTATCTGGAGTTTTCTATGTGCTTTAGGGTATCTTCATACCAAAATCAAAAGGTCTAATGTAATAAGGGGAAAAAATGAATGGAATTCTTATTAATCCCATTGGCTTCTACTGTATCCTGATGTGGCCTTGTGATTATGCAGTCGTTAAACAAACTATGTAAGTCTAGCAATAGCAGTTAGACTTATATACCACTTCATAGTGCTTTACAGTCCTCTCTAAGCGGTTCACAGAGTCAGCATATTGCCCCCAACAATCTGGGTCCTCATTTTACCCACCTCAGAAGGATGGAAGGCTGAGTCAACCTTGAGCCTGGTGAGATTTGAACCACCGAACTGCAGCTAGCAGTCAGCTGAAGTAGCCTGCAGTGCTGCACTCTACGCCACCTCGGCTCTAGTCTGATAAGTCTAGTCTGATAAGTCTGATAAGCAACAGAGAAGCAATTTAATAGAAAATCAATAATTCTCACAATCCAGAAATGGTTATTCCAGCAAAATGAAAGGAATCCCTTTTCTTTAGAAATGGTACCATTGCACCTAAAACCTAATACAAATGAATGAAATGTATACCTTTGCTCTGAGCTGCCAACAGCCTCCTTTTAAAGGAGGGTTGCACAAGGCAACATTTTGAGGAATTTCCAGGATCTTTGAAAAATGTCTATAAAGCTACTGAAATTAGCTTTATAGCTAACCCTAACCCTAACCCTAACCCTTTCTGATCTATGTTTCATCCTATGGGATGCATGGGGTTTTCCAACTTTTAATAGTTATGGCAACCTGTGAATTATTAAAATATTTGTGAATTATTTCAAGTTAGCTTCAAACCAATGTTATTTTTGCTTGAAGTCAGCCTATAGCGATTCCCTACATAGTGTTTGGTTTGCCAGGTTCTAGGCCTCTTAGAAAAGCATTTCAGGGGGGAAAAAACATATTTTGAAAATAATAATAATAATTCCAAAAAAGTTTGCAATAAATAGCACTTAGACTTATATACCGCTTTACAGTGCTTTACAACACTCTCTAAGCGGTTCACAGAGTCAGCATATTGCCCCCAACAATCTGGGTCCTCATTTTACCCACCTCGAAAGGATGGAAGGCTGAGTCAACCTTGAGCCGGTGAGATTTGAACCGCTGAACTGCTGAACAGTCAGCTGAAGTAGCCTGCAGTACTGCACTCTAACCACTGCGCCACCTCGGCTCTGTAAAGCACCACATATCTCTAGAACAAACACAACAGCACTAGATTCAGCAGTCCATCTGCATTTAAAAGACACAGGCCACTCTTTTGAAAAGAGCAAAGTCCATATTTTGGGCAGAGAGGACTGCTGGTTTGAAAGAGGGGTCAAAGAGGCCATCTATGTCAAAACTGAACAGCCCTCTCTCAACAGAGGGGGAGGGATACAACATCATCTATCTCCAATCTACAACACGGTCCTTTCAACAGTTCCAAGAAGGCTCCACACCCATTTGCACCACTCAGGTGGCCCTGATGACACAGATAAACCTCCAGGTGGCCTTAATGACCCACTAAAAGAATGCAAATGACCAGCTGTCTGCAAGGAGTATAAATCCTTCCATTCCCCACCATCCAGCCAGAGCTGAAGAAGCTTCTTGGATGAGAAGTGAAACGTCTTCAAAGAAAAACAGAAAGTCCAGTTTCCTCTTGAAAAAGCATGGGACAACCATGACCTGGATGACTGAGAATCTCCATAGACACATATCTATAGATTATTTTATTTCCCCTTATCAAAATATCTGACTTCTCTCTATCTCTTAAAATAATGAGTCAAGATTTCCTTGACACACACAGCTTCATATACTATTTTCCTTTAATGGGGAACTACAAAAATCACTGCTAGTTTTTGCTTTGGACTAATTCCAGCAGGAATGATAATATTTATATTTAATCTTCTAAACCACGATTGCATGACTGCTAGGGACCATCTTCATTAAGTATCAATCGGCAATCAAACAAACAAGAGTATATTAAAGCATCATTTCCCAGTCTGCAGGGTTCCAGTAAAGGAAATAATAAAGTGCAATATGAGGAACAAGAACTACTTTAAGAGGAAGAGGTCTAATTAAAACAGGGTTTAACAACTCTATGGATTAATTGGAATCCAGCTGAGAAAATTAATCCTTTGGGACTAAGATTACTCCCACCACAATCTACTTTTATTCTCAACTACAGGTTACATGCTTCGTACTTTGCTTTTGGAGTTGAACTGCATAAAGAAGGACTTTTATAAGAAATTTCTGTTTTGTATTCCAATAAATATGAATATTGCAAAATAGTTAAAAGAAAGTTGTTCACAATTGTGCCTAAGCAGTAACTTCAAGTCTAGATTTTACATTTTGGTTTAAGGCATCATAGAGAAAAAGAAAAACATGTCTGCAGAAAAAAATATCCATGAAATAGTGTAAACTAGCCATTTCTATAACAGATCTATCTAATCAGTAAAACCCAAAATCAAAGTTTCATTTTTTTCCACCTCAAGCACAAAGTCCAGAAGTGGTTTCCAAGTAGAAAGTACTTGTGATTTTTTTCTTTTATCAAAGCAATTTAGTTATGTCTGCCAGCTCTATCAGCTTTTGCAACCATTCATCCATTGTGGGAATTAAAGTATCCTTCCATTTTTATGCATAAAGTAATCTCACTGCCATCAACATATATAACATCAAAGTTCCAATTTTTTCCCAAGTCTATTATGCAATTTTTTTATTATGTAAAAGTAAAAAGTTGCAGTTCATTGTTAGTTCTTATTCTACTGCACCAAAGGGAGTTGGAAGTCAATGCCTTTTCGTTCTTTTTCCCTTCTTTTCTATACTTTTCTCTTCCCTTTTTCCTCCCCTACTTGTCCTATTATTTGCTTTTGTATTTTTGTATTTTATATTATAATAAAAAGGCAAAAAAATTCTGAAAAATAAAATAAAATAAAGGAGTAATAAAAAAAATCCACGAAAGAATATTTGTTATGCTTCCTCTTGCCATTAATTTGCAACAACTAGTACTGCTTAACTTTACAAAGGCAGAGATTGAATTCAAAACCTGCAACATAATTTCACTGGGAATAAAGGTCCAACACAGTTGCATATTGTACCTTAAATGGACATTTTAACCGTGCCATTTTCACCTCTTTCTTGTGCATCATCTCAAGATATTAGCCCATCCACCACCAAAAATAAATAAATATCTCTTTTGAACATTCCAGGAAGCATTGCGGATAATCAAAATATATTGGAAAACTTGGAAATATTACATATAATTAAACCTTTGATCAATTTTTAAAAAATGCCTATCTAAAGAAGTCAGCATTAGACACCAACAACAGTATATGGAAGAAAAAACTTTGTATTCTATGCAGATTATCACATTCAATGACTGCTTGTCTGGTGCTAGATGCTTCTACCATTCCCAAGGTCAAAGAATGTTCATATTGTTCTGATCCAGCTCCCAAACATGACAAACCCTCTGTAGTTAAATCAATGATTCCTTTATTAGGAGCGCCAGCAGCCCCGGCAAAAAAGTTTCTCTCTCACCGCAGGCTAACAAGTCTGTCCAGCAGGGAGATGAATAGTTGTCTGCCACACCTATTCATCTCCGCCCCTTGCCTTTTATGCCCAGAGCTAGGGCTTTGCTAGCAGTGGTGGCTCTTCTGTCCCAAGGATCAGCCCATAGATTTCCACTGCTCTCCTCTCCTCTGCCTTCTGCGCATCTGCGTGTCAGGCACTGGACCCAGCTGTTCTTCCTCTTCCTTATCAGCCACCTCCAGACCTGGAGGCTGTTAACTCTCCATCTGAGGGCTTACGGATGGCCCAGGATCCACCTCTGTCTCTCTCTCTCTCTGCCAGCTCCATTCCCTCTTCCCCCTTGGAGCTCTCAGGTTGCCTTGATGCTGGCCCTGACTCCCATCCAGCCTCCTCATCTGATTCGGCTGCTGGATGGGCCGGAGGCTGACAGGTCACAACACATATAGTATTTTATTCTGGATGGTTATAGGAATTGTCTGTGATAGGAATTGTCCGGCTTTCACTTCTGAGAACAAGTATCTTGGCTTAAGTTCTGCTCATGTGTGCTGCAAATTAATTCATCTCTACTGTATATTATTATCCAAGGAAATAGGTACTACTTTCTGTATTGAAACCAAAGAGTACTAACTCCAATAGAAGAGAAACTCTGCAGCTCAGGGTTGGACCATGGAGTTCTTGGCCCTCTCTGAGCTTGTTTGCTTGCAGACGTTTTATTACCAAACTAGGCAACCTCATCAGTCTGAGTGAATGTACTGATGATGAGTGAGTGTACTCACTTGAGTTGATTATGTTACCTAATGCAGCATCTACAAGCAAACAACCAAGGTCTGAGAACACCTCAAATGCCTCCCACAGATTATTAACTGTACAAAAATAAAGGATAAGAACTGCCTAAATTTACTGAATCTTCAGGCAACAACACAATAAAAAAAAGTATTTATTAGAGCCTTGCGTTAGAAGACAGGATTGTTAAAGGCTCAGTGCTTGTGGATACATTCTGTACGCACTAACTCATGAATCAATAACTATCAACCAGGCTTTTGCCAAAGTACTGAAGCATTAATGAGCTCAGATGAGACACGCAAACTGGTTCAACTGACAGAGTTGTCTGCCTGAATTTTGTTAAAAACAAAGGGAAGGAAAAATAATACACCATTACATTTGTCAGTGCAGACACTCAACCTGTCTGGGTTGTATTCTTTTACATGGTTAAATGGCAAGCTTGTGTATCTCTTTATATTTATCTACCAATGCAGTGTTGTTGATGTCATGAGATCTAAGTGCCAAAGCCCACTTTAACAACATCGCCAAAAAGGCATTAGGAGTTGTAAACCTAATCTTACATAGTTTCTTTTCCGGTAATATTACATTATTAATCAGAGCATACAAAACATTTGCTAGACCAATTCTCGAATACAGTTCATCTGCACTGCATATCGGACATTAATACAATTGAGCAAGTCCAGAGATATTTCACAAGAAGAATCCTCCACTCCTCTGCTCGCAACAGAATGCTTGAAATTCTGTAATTTATGACACCAGGCTTGAAATTTTGGGCTTAGACAACTTAGAACTACGCCGCCTTCAATCTGACCTAAGCGTAGTAGATAAAATTATCTGCTACAATGTCCTACTTCAGCTTCAACCACAACAATATACGAGCACACAATAGATAAAAACTCAAGGTAAACCACTCCAAACTTGATTGCAGAAAATACGACTTCAGCAACAGAGTGATCAATGCCTGGAATGCACTACCTGACTCTGTGGTTTCTTCCCCAAACCCCCACAACTTTAACCTTAGACTGTCTACTGTTGACCTCACCCCATTCCTAAGAGGTCTGTAAGGGGCATGCATAAGTGCACCATCGTGCCTACCATCCCTGTCCTAATGTCCCCATTTATTTGTATCCATTTCATGTATTCATAAACATGTTTATACTTATATCTGTTATCTTATACATGCTTGACAAATAAAATAAATAAATAAATAAACATAAATAAAGATTGTCCCACAAATGGTGAGGCACTTGATGAGTCAAACTATTTTATGCCATTGTGATTGTTTTTAAAAAGCATCTATTATCTTGTCCACTGTGTCTTTTTATATTCACCCATTAAGAGGAGGACAGATTGAATGCTAAATAAATAAATAGTCATATACTGCAGAAGTAACCAGGTTGATAGTTTGGAGGGGGGAAAAGAGCAATATGGAATGATCTATAAAATTGCTGGAAATTATTCCTTATCACTACCTTCTGTTCAGCTCTTCCCAAGTTGGTCGTGCCATCTGCCTCTTGAGGAAATAACAGAATAACAGAGTTGGAAGTAACCTTGGAGGTCTTCTAGTCCAACCCCCTGCTGAAGCAGGAGACCCTATACCATTTCAATGGTTGTCCAATCTCTTCTTAAAAACAGTGTTGGAGCACCTACAACTTCTGGAGGCAAGTTGTTCCACTGATAAATTGTTCTGTCAGAAAATTTCTCCTTAGTTCTAGGTTGGTTCTTTCCTTGATTAGTTTCCATCCATTACTCTTTGTTCTGCCTTCAGTGCTTTGGAAAATAGGTTGACCCTCTCATCTTTATGGTAGCCTCTTAGATATTGGAACACTGCTATCATATTATCCCTAGTCCTTCTTTTCATTAAAATACACATACCTAAATTCATGCTACTGTGCTTTGTATGTTTTAGTCTCCAGTCTCCTAATCATCTTTGTTGCTATTCTCTGCATTCTTTCTACAATCTCAACATCTTTCTTATATCATGGCGACCAAAACTGGATGCAATAATCCAAGTGTGGTCTTACCAAGGCATTACAAAGTGGTATTAACACTTCACATGATCTTGATTCTATACCTCTGTTTATGCAGCCTAGGACTGCACTGGCATACAGTAGAATAGAATAGAATAGAAGAGAATAGAATAGAATAGAATGGAATGGAATGGAATGGAATGGAATGGAATGGAACGGAACGGAACGGAACGGAACGGAATGGAACAGAAGAAAACAGAAGAGAACAGAATTCTTTATTGGCCAAGTGTGATTGGACACACAAGGAATTTGTCTTCGGTGCATAAGCTCTCAGTGTACATAAAAGATATAAGTGATAAATCATTTTATCAAAAAAAAAATTGCAGCTGTAGCGCACTGCCATCTCATATTTAAGTGATTGTCCGCTAGGATTCCAAAATCCCTCTTGCAGTTAATGCTATTGAGGCAGGTGTACACTTGAAGGCATGATATAAATCACTGAACATTTACCAAGGTTATCATGGTATGACATGCTGCCTGCTGATGGACCAATCTCTAACCAAACGTTGAGGAAGAAGAGAAACTGAGCATTACATTTGGCATCTGGAATGGAAACCATTCAGTGAGGGAAGTGGATAAGAGAGAAGTTTCAGATCTTTTTTAAAAAAAATAACCTATCAAGAAATATAATAGGAAACAAGTTACACAGATGTTTCATTTATAGATTGAGTCACATGCTTAATATATGAAACAGCTATATTTATTAAGTTAAGCCAAGTATCAGTCATAGGGGTATTGTTCAGCTCTGGGGCTCTTGTTTAAAAACTCACAGAGGAGAGGCCACAATACACCAAGTGACGCACTGTTGTTAATACTGTGCTTATATCTGAACCACCATATTCAGATGCTCGGTACTCAATGGGCTCTAATTCTGTTGTGTATAATTACTAGAGTATTTCCCCATCCGAATATCATGTTCATATTTACAAAGTCTCACCTGCAGCCCTTTGCTTAACATTAAAAAGACACAGTTGCAGCTGGATGGGAAATGGATGCAGTTCAATACACAGGGTACAGTATGTGTGTGTGTGTTTGTGTGCTTGTGTTTGTGTGTGCAGTCCTTCTGAATTCAGCTGGAGCTGCAAATGCTAACTCATGTGATGTCAGAGACTAATTCTGGGTTTCCTCTTTAGAAAAAAAAATCCCCAAAAGTAATTTTTTTGGAGATTATGACGCCCTTATCAACAATCTTCAAACATTTATCTGGAGTATGTTCTTCATCCCTAGTTGTATCACTAGACCAGGGATGTCAAACTCAAGACCCACGGGGTGCTTAGATCTGGACTGTGGGGCCATCCTGGAAACAGAGAAGGACTGATCCACAGTGCCTCTGCCAGCAAAAACGGAGCTCGGGAAGGCCGCATGTGGCCCTCACGAGCTCTGTTTTTTGCTGACAGAGGGTTGTAGGAGGCCATCCCCGCCAGGAATGAGCTCAATTTTCACTGGCAGAGCGCTCGGACCACCACAGGTGTCCCCAACATGAGTGAAGTTGAGCTGGCCATGACCACCCTGGCCCCCGAGGTCAAACACAACCCTGATGTGGCCCTCAATGAAATCAAGTTTGACAGCCCTGCACTAGACTATGGAACGTCTATGGAGATTTTCAGTCATCCAGGTCATGGTTGTCCCAAAGGTGCTTTTTCAAGAGGCAACTGGACTTTCTAGACTATGGAACAAAATGGCTCAGTACAACTATTTACGCCAGCTGAATCCAATTTAATTAATGATAGAGAAATACTGTATCATGTAATGATGTGTGAACCCATGCACAGATACATGCACATTTCTACATAGATACGTATCCATCATACATTCCTACAGACAAATATATATCTAGGATGCTTTTCTGTTTCAGGAAGGACAAAAAAAATCATTACTGACATAAGGGGAAAAAATAAAGGCAGGAGAAGAAAATCTTTTTACTACGTATCTCTAACTTTTTGTCTTCGCTAACCATTTTATGTTCTCCCACATCTATATATAAATTAATATACTGCCTTCTGTTTTTAAAAACTGCTCACCTTTTTGAAGATGTCAGCAGTTCCATCCAACCACAACTTTCTTACCCTTTCCTTTCTTCTCAACCCATTCATTCTTATACTTGTTTTGCAGTTAGCAACACACTTAGACTTATATACCAATCCTAGTTAGGATCGAACTCTAAACTGTGGGCAGAGTTTGCCTGCAATACCGCATTCTGACCACTGCCCCACCAGGGCTTTCGTAGTTCATTTTCTCTCTATGACCAAACCACTTTGGTACATTTCTTGTGTACCAGTCAATCCATTTTATATCCCATTCACCTATATTCAGCACCCATTTATCACTGAACCAAACTCTTCTTGCTTTCTGCACATACTTTTTAAATACCCCATTACTACTGCATTCAATCTACTTTTATGTTTCTACTGACATATCCAGTTCTCACATCCATATAAGTGGGCAGTCGCAGATTGCTCTGCGTAGACATTTTTGTTTCTTTTGATGATGAAGCATCAGAATACACAATAATCATGGTCTTTCCACCAGTATTTGCATTTCTCTATCATTTCCCCACTTTTGAGCATCTACTGTCCTAATTGTTCACAATGTATGTAAAACTTACTCACCTGCCTGGAACCCACACTGTATTTCAGACATTAATACATTAGAGAGGGTCCAGAGGGATTTTACAAGAAGAGTACTCAACTCCTCTGCTCGCAATAAAATTCCTTATTCCAGTAGACTTGAAATTTTAGGTCTGGATAACCTTGAACTATGCCGTCTACGTTCCAACCTAAGCTTAGTACACAAGATCATCTACCTTAACGTCCTACCTGTTAATGACTACTTTAATTTCAACCGCAATAACACTAGGCCTATCAATAGATATGTAATCCGCTCTAATCCTGATTGCAGAAAATATGACTTCTGCAATAGAGTAGTAAATGTCTGTAGCACCTGATCCTGTTTTTAGTTTCTCTAACCCCCATACCTTTTACCTTAAACTGTCTAACGTGGACCTTACACGTTTCTTAAGAGGTCCCTAAGGGGGCGTGCATAAGCACACCAGCGTGCCTACCATCCCTGTCCTACTGTACCCATTTGTATTTTATGTGTTTATGGCTATGTTTTGCTTCTTTATATCCATTTATTTGTGCCATTTTTTCATGTTTCCTGTTTCCTTGCACTTGTTGCCAAATAAATAAATACATAAATAAAAATAAAATAAACTTGCAATCGCTCACTCCATTTTCTCTGTCAAAGATAAATATCTTGTATGTCAGTTATAAATTCCATATTCTTTGTGGCATCTCTGTAGCATTCCCTGCAAATTCTTTGGATTCTCTGTCAACAACGCAGCAATGTTAAAACAACCTGCACTTTCATACCTCCAACCAACAGAATCCTCAGATTACCATGAACATTCCTTTCACATTTATCAGGATACACTTTAAACAACCAGGGGATATCAAGTATCCTTCCTTCCGCATTAATCAGGAGCCATTCACAAAGCATTTAACTGATTGTCATGCATGCTTTTATTTCCCACCACCAAAAATAGAAAATCAGAAAACTGAGTCTGAATCTGGCCAAAGGCCCATTTTGCACATGGGCCAACCACAGTAGTTTTGGGCAAGATCTCAATCATTTAAGGGTAATTCCCACTGGATACTCCCAGTAGCTGATGATACACAGAATCCTACCTTAGATCTTGGAGGTAGGCTACATTTATGACTAGGGCCTACTGAAATTTTTATCCCGCATGTATTTCTCTAATCTTCTCTAAATCTGGCCAGCCATTGTGATGACTCCCCCGGATGCTTCCCCAGTTATCTCTCCAGATGTCAGCTCGGAGGAAGATGAACCAGTTCCAGACATGTCTGGAGTGGTGCTGGTTAATGGCTCCAAGCAGCTGTCTGAGAGGGATTTGGCTCGAGCACAGCTGCAGCAGGACAGCTCTGGGGCTTCAGATGGAAAAAGCATGCAGCTGGAGCCAGTCAGTGATGAGGAAGAGGAACTGCCTTCTGTACGTGATCCAAGAACAGGTAGAGCAGAGAAAAGGCAGGAGCAGAGACGGTAACCCAGATTCAGAGGTGGGTTCCTACCGGTTCAGACCGGCTCTATAGAACCATTGGTAATGTGGTGGCCTGAGTCGCTGGAACCGGCAGTGACCCAGGCCTGCCACGCCCTCGAGCCAGTTCTCTCAGCGGCGCCATAGGCGCCGCCATATTGTTTTTTGCTTCTGCGCATGCACAGAAGCTTTTTTTAAGTACTGCACATGTTCGCAGCGCGTGGTGCACGGCACCTGCACCCGCGCAGCGTGTCCCTGAGCAAACCGGAAGTACCTGAATCCAGAACCCACCCCTGCCCAGATTACTTGTGAGGAGAAAGCCTCTCCCTTTTTGATGCACCAGAAGCTGGCTATTTAGCACAGCACAGAGAGGGAAGCGATGGGGGGAACAACATGTTCATTTCCTCTGAGCTGACATCTGGAGAGAGAACTGGGGAAGCATCCAGGGGAGTCATCACAGCCACACATTTTTTTTTTCATTTATCTAAGATGAAATTCAACCATTTTCACTACTGGGGGAAGATGTATCTGAAAACAGTTCTTATGGAGGAAGTTACTGTATAGGCAGGCAAATCATTTGCGCAAACTTTGCCATGCTTTTTGGATGCATTGAAATAATTCTGAATGAAGTTTAAGCAACTGCACAGAAATATTTTGTTATTACTGATGGCACACTTTCATAGCAACAGCATTAATCATGCCAGTATTTGCAAGGTTTATGCATTATACTAACACACTCCAATCAATATAAAACTATAATATTGATTTCATTTACTTGACCTGTTAATATTATTTCCACCGTTCTGATATGGAGAAAGTAGCAGTGGGATCCACATGGCATGTGTATCTTCATATAAATAAATTCCTGGATTGATTGAGATTTATCTAACATCTTTTAAGATTTGCAGGTGAATTGTAGACATGGCCTGGTGGATGTTTCAATTCCCAGATCAGATGATTTGATATCTACACTGTGTTTTGGCCAGAATGATTAGTAAGTAATATCTCTCACACATTATAATAGCAATAGCAATAGCACTTAGACTTATATACCGGTTTATAGTGCTTTACAGACCTCTCTAAGCGGTTTACAGAGTCAGCCTCTTTCCCCCAACAATCTGGGTCCTCATTTTACCCACCTGGGAAGGATGGAAGGGTGAGTCAACCTTGAGCCGGTGAGATTTGAACTGCTGAACTGCAGCTAGCAGTCAGCTGAAGTAGCCTGCAGTACTGCACTCTAACCACTGTGCCACCTCGGCTAAGTTAGGAAGATGTCTATAGGAATCTCTCTCTCTCTCTCTCTCTCTCTCTCTCCTCTCTCTCTCTCTCTCTCTCCTGGAGAAAGTTCAGAAGCAAAAAAGAATGAATGAAATAAAACAAAGACTTTAAAAGGTAATAAAATACCTTTTGGCTTCTTCATCTCAGTTGTAAATACCGTGTTTCCCTGAAAATAAGGCTGGGTTGTATTTTCTTTTGGGCACCAAAATAAGCACTTCTTCTGCTTGCTTGTGGCGGGACAGGAGGCCACGTGATGTGCCAGTGCCAGTGCCACTGCCATAAGGTGGGGGGTGCAGCTGCCCCAAGTGCCCAGCACCGGCTTACCTCAGGGCCGCCACAGCCAAGCGACCCACACCCTGACACTTGCCTCGCCTCACGGCAGTGGCTTATTTTCAGGATAGGTCTTATTTTCGGGAAAACGGGGTAGTAGCAATAGTAGAAGTACTGCAGCAAGAAAAACAGCCATAAACACAAACATGGAGTCTTTTTAATTGGTCTGACTTAATGTTTTCATGTCTTCATTTCAGTCTATTATTAAATTTGAATGAGTGCATTAAAATGGGGATCCTGTCAGCATTAGCTTCTGCGTTGCATTCCATATCCAACTCTTATAAGAACAACGGCTTCAGCATTTCTCGTTCAGGGCCCAGGAAGAATGTGGATGGCATCCAATTTTTAATCAGCTGTACAGATGGGTTTATTTCACAAATGCACAGATGGAAGTTCCTGAATGCCTGACAAGGTGTAAAAACTGTTACTGCGATTACAAAGGGACAAAAAAGAAGCTGGGGGAAATTATAATTAGCCAGGACTCTGCCTCTTAAGAGTTGATTAGTTCAGAACTTACATTTTGTCCTTGGTGTGCACAAACCACTTTGTGGAGCAAGGGAAGAAAAACACATATCAGATTAACAAAGAAAACGGGCTGGAAGTCCCCCAAGAGCTCCTGCAATCTTGCAGGTATCTAACTCATTATCGTTCTTGATATAATTCCCTCTGAAACTTGCCAAAAGCATGATACAATAAATTCAGCCAACCAATCGCCAAACAAATTGCTACGTTTTCTGAAGGGATTTGGAAAGGAAGGATTAGCAGAGGTTAATTTACAGATAAAATACTGAAGGTGCTCATTAAAAAGATGGCGTACAATTTCCAGCAGAGAAACGAAGACTGATAACTTCTCTTTTAGAGGAGCTTTTTGAAATTGTATCAAAAACAGGGCCTACCTCCATAATGTGTAAGAACATTCAGTTGGACTGGATTATCTTCTTTCACAAACTCACACACCCACTCAAGCTCGCACTCTGTGCATTTAAGGAAGCACTAATTCTATCTCAGAGCTTTATAAAAAAAATTCATAAATATTTTTTTTAGATTACAATCTTCTGCAAAATTATACGAGCATAGCATCCACTGAGCTCAGTGGGGCTTAAGTCCAAGTAGATGTGAAGATAATAGCCCTGCTGGTGTCTCTTGTTCATGCCAAACTACAGTTAGAAATATACACTAGATGGGCCACCTGGAGAACTGGCCTGCAAAGGATTTTTTTTTAGATGAGCAGAACAATTCAAAAATGACATTAGCAGAAAATGAAGGAAGACTAAAAGCAAATACATGCTGTGGAGAAGAAGGAGAGGAACAAGTCTTCTGCAACCTCCAAAAAACCTGAGGTCAGAGATTTGGGATTGTGATCATAGGTTTTTCTGATCAGGGATTTGATGTTGCCTTCCATTGCCTTCGCATTTGGCTCTCCCTGAATTATGTGAGCTGTAAGAATCATGTTTATTGGCTCTTATAAAATATGACTTTTATGAGGCAGATATACATTGCGGACCAGCGGTGGGTTGCTACCGGTACGGTACAGTTCTACGAACCAGTAGTGGCGGTGGCGGGAGGCTCCACCCACCTGCCCCAGACGCTTCTGTGCAGAAGTGTTGCATGCACGCGCAAGCGTGCGGTAGTGATGGGATTTAGAACCCATCACTGCTGCGGACCTTGTGCTTCTACCCAACAACACTAAAGCCACTGAATCAGGGGTGGGTTCCTCCCGGTTCAGACCGGATCGGCTGAACTGGTAGCGACCTGCTGGTGACATCACTGAAGTGGATCGGCCGGTGCCGCCATCTTTTTTTGTGAATTTTTTGTGAATTTTTTTACTGTTTGGAAGGTTTTTCCTCTTCTGCTGCTTGAAAGAAGGGCCCTCCCGCCCACCCCCGGGTTTATACTGACCTTTATTCCTTCACCCGAAGCACAGCTGATCAGCTCCTCAGCTGTGTTTCGGGCTGATTGCAGCTACTGAGCATGTGCGGAAGCAAAATTGCATGAGGGAATACGATGCGAACCGGTGGGGAAGGTAAGTGGAACCCACCCCTGCACTGAATGTACAGTATCTTTGGTGGGACAATTTGATTAGACATTTTACAATGGCTACTGTACATAAATGAGTTATAGATGTTTTTGCTGAATGGTGTTTTTTTTAAAATAAATATTATCCTACCAGGGAGTTTCATGGTATCTCTTCTTAATCTTTTATTATTCTAGCATATATATATATATATATATATGGGCACAATGTCATTCAAAAGCTATGGACCCATAAATACTTCTCGCTTCATCTTCTTTTGATGTCCCTCCCCTCTTGTCATTTTATACGTGACCACACATATTTCATCAGATGTGTCACATGGAACCATTTTGAAGGCCTCATAGTTTAGTTCCACCTGTTCTAAACACACATTGCAATTTTGTAATCTGAAATTAGGTAAATTACGACTCAGTTTCTTTGGAAATAATTGCAGTCACATTTTGCATTCTGTTGGTGTCCAATTTCTTAATATCTCAACCCCCAACCCCCCAGCTTTCTAAATATGTTACTGTGTCCAAGAACAAAGGGATTTATACTATCATCACTGATATTGTTTAAAGCAAAGAAGTCTTATGGAAATTTCCTGGCAGTGAAAACAATTAATTCAGTGGAACAACTTACCTCTAGAAGTCATGAGTGCTACAACGCTAGAAGTTTTTAAGAAGAGATTGGACAACTATTTGTTTGAAATGGTATAGGATCTCCTGCTTGAGCAGGGGGTTGGATTAGAAGACATCCAACTCTGTTATTCTGTTAAATAACTTGACTTGTTAAACTTGTTTTGTTCAGTACCCTCCAAGCTTAACATTGCTATTTGGGCTTGTAATATACGGTAAGTGAATACCTAATTCATTGAAAGCTACTCTCTCTGAGAAAATGAAATAAGTATTTCTAAACAGCCAGTATTACATATGGGAAAGAAACTGTCTAAAGCCTTGTGAACATTGACACAAATTGTTAAAACTTCATTGTTGACATTCACCATGTTTGGGACAAATGTACTGCATAACACTTAGCTTGTCATAAGTGTTTGCCATAGCCCTGTTCAGGTGATACATCTACAAACTTATACTGTGATGTCACTGAAGAGACACCTAATTAACCGGGATGCCATTTACATGATCAGCAAGGACATCTAAACAACTGTATCCTATGCATGGAGACCTGATATTCAGGAACATCACTATGCAATATAGAAAGAAAAGGGACTGTTCCCCTTCTCATCTGCTTAATTGTCCACGTATAAGTCTCACCTGAGGACAGGTTGTATTTCCAGTGGATGAATATAAAACATCTTTAATCAATGTCTCCTCTTTTTGAGGAAATATGCAAAAATAATATTAGTTTCATCCAACTCCAAGACCACATATTTGCAATAATCTCATTAAAAAAAAATCTTAATACAGTCTTAAACGTGGAAAAATCAATAGCTTAACAAATGTGGTTTGCGTAAAATGCATTTAGTCTGAAATCATAAATCAGAATAAGCCACAAAACTGGATTTTTAACTAGCTCAAAAATATGAATTGTGTTTGTCAGTTATATTCCCTGTTAGCAGTTTACACTAGACTCTTCTGAAGGGGACAGGCAGCATGATCGCAACAATTAAGATGCTGGACTGGTCAGCTGGAAAGCCGACAGCCCAGGTTCCAGACCTGAGTGCTGTGTGATGGGGTGAGTTCCTGTTCTTCCCCCAAGTCCTGCCAACCTAGCAGTTTGAAAACATGCAAATGCAAGTAGATAAATAGGTACCACTTCAGTGGGAAGGTAACAGCATTCTGTGTTTCACCATATACTCCACACTGCAGCATGATGTCATGCAGGCCACATGACTATGATAACGTTTTCGGACAGTGCTGGGTCAGTGGCTTTGAATACTGTCCCCTAAAGAAAGTTTTGACCAGCAGAGTAAAATCAGCAGGGACTCCTTTAGCAATAGCAATAGCACTTAGACTTATATACCGTTTTATAGTGCTTTACAGCCCTCTCTAAGCGGTTCACAGAGTCAGCATATTGCCCCCAACAATCTGGGTCCTCATTTTACCCACCTTGGAAGGACGGAAGACTGAGTCAACCTTGAGCCGGTGAGATTTGAACCGCCGAACTGCAGCTAGCAGTCAGCTGAAGTAGCCTGCAGTGCTGCACTCTAACCACTGTGCCACCTCGGCTCTTTACCTTTACTTTCTTCTTACCTAGATACTGAGGAGATATCTACCTACCAGTCTTCACATATGGCTGAGCTACTATTCAAATGGTAAGCAATGTAGGAAGTCAAAGGTGATCTCCAACATCTGCAAATCAATTCAGAAAATTGACCATCTTCAGGTCATTTGCAAACTATTTGGGTAACAGAAATCTGCAAGAAAACAACCAAGCTCAGAGAGTACCAAGCACCCCACACCTAGAATTGACAACTTTCTGTATATTGTATGTTTAGATCACAGTTCTACTCAAAGGTAAATCTCATTCATTTCAAGATGGCATATTCTTATCTCAGTGGGTATTCAGAATGTATTTCCTTCAGAAGGTGCACCTCAGAAACACAAATACTGTGTAGCTCCGTATTTCCCATCAACATAACAGTGACTGAACTACTACTCAGCCATCTGTCCCTTTGAACAAATATCTTTTACACCACCAACTTCTCACTAGAGGCTAACAAAAATGTTGCCGTTTGCAGCTTAGGCTGAGAAAATTAAAACAACAGTCAAGAAATATCTTTCTAGTTTTAAGTCAATTGAAAGAAAATCTAATCTTATTTCAGATGTATCAGTTACAACTTTTTTTTCTTCCCTTAAAATCACTATAAAATACATCAAGGATTATCTCCTCTCCATAAGCAGGTGACAACATCAAGGCTATCAATTTAGTTGGGTATTTAATTTTGTTTAATGAAGGATTGTTTTACATAGCAGCATCTGGTCCACATTTGAAGTAGATGACACCAGCTGCTGGGAACAATACCTTTTGCAGACCAAGAACAGGCTAGCCAGCCACTCCTTTGAAAATTTCACTGATCAAGCTGGCTGCTAATTAGATCATCTTGCAAATGAGTTTCCTCTGCATTCAGAATGAAATGTGGTAGATAACCTAGGCAGAAAGCTATCTGTCTGCCATCAAAAACATTCCACCCAAACAGAGTAGGGCCAAAGGAGAGGTGACTCCCATTGAGAATGTGTTCACATTTCTTGTTCCAGGAGGGAAAAAAATGCACAAGATGCGAAAGTGCTGGGTAGAACAGAAAAGGAGAAAGAGAGAGAGAGATGGAGGGAGAGGGAGAGAGAGAGAGAGAGGAGAAGAGAAAGAGAGAGACTTGAATGCCAAACATATTTATCTCCAGAAAAGCAATGGTTTCTGATTGTTCAATTATGGTCCCCAGTGTTCCATAGGAACTAGATAAAAATCCACAGCTGCTCGGATATGTACTCCCCAACACTCACATAGAGCTTTCCAACAGAGTTAGAAGCATGCTTGAAAATCCAACTTTCAGAAAGGTTCATAAAATAATTTATTTAGTGTATGGCATATCATACATGGATTGGACTTGCAATATACCAGCATATTAACATTTTGCCTAGATTAAAAAAGATAAAGTATGAATGTTAAAAAAGATCTATATTCAGACACCAATGTCTAGGCCATCTAACCATTGAAGCGCAGCATTGTTGATATGAAAAAAAAAATAATCAGACACAGGACTGATATACAGTATGCCCTGGTAATGATGTGACTTGCAGTTTGACATGGGACCCAGGGGAGAATATTATACCCCATTTATACAGTGATCCCCAGCAGACACCATGTAAGTTGTGAATCCTATTCAGGATAGGATTGCTGACATGGTAGTTGAAAGCCTGGCATCTTTTGTGTGGCGTCATTTAATATGTCTTCCTACATCGGGACATTCAACAAAATCTGCTCAAAAACTTTAACATTGATTCCCATTTGGCTTTCCATTGGGAGTCAATGTTAAAGTTTTTGAGCAGATTTTGTACAATCAACCAATCACTGAACATTACATGCCATGTGTGAGGGGAAAACTGTCTTGATTCCTTACAAGAGATGACTCTAGCAAACTACTACTTCTTTTTGCTTGTTCAGAAACTTTGGTTGCTTCCAACCTCTGAAATGTTTTCAGTTCTAAATTCCTCCCTGTTTTCTTGCTGGGGTTACCTGAGGAGATCAGAGCAGGGGTTCAGTGGTGGGTTGCTGCCGGTTCGGACCGGTTCTTTAGAACCGGTAGCTCTGACTCTGAGCCGAGAGAGAACCGGTTCTCTGTATGCGTGAAAGTGGGCCTGCCCACCCGTCCCTGGGTTATACTGAACTTTATCTCTGCTTCCGAAGCCCAGCTGATCAGGGGCGGCAGATTGAATTGCCTCTCAGCAGCTGTTTTCCATGCTCCTTACCTAGTTTGCAATGTGGAAGTTCTATTTCCTCTGAACTGCGCAGCAAAGTGCGCAGCAAAGCGCGTGCTCAGCGAACCGGTTGTAAAGCCGGTATCAACCCACCACTGCAGGGGTTCCCTCAGGATGTTCAACCTCCCCAATTCCCATGCCAGGTAAAATTGGTCAATTGCGTGATAACCACCATAATATCCCCTGTGTGCTTATAGAGATGGCATTTTTAGAGAGGGAAATGCCTATCATTTTAAAGGATTTAGAGTC
Organism: Thermophis baileyi; assembly: GCA_003457575.1. NCBI lineage: Eukaryota > Metazoa > Chordata > Lepidosauria > Squamata > Dipsadidae > Thermophis > Thermophis baileyi. Next base: position 152,432 of record QLTV01002540.1, on the reverse strand, counting down.
TCTGTGCTAACAATTAATTAGTTAAGGTTATAAAAATGAGCAACGTTTGTTCCCAATTAGACCCAGCTAACAATTTTTCTCTTGGCCCAATGCATGCCCAGTTTAAATAGAAATGGGAATGCATGTTTTTTTTAAAAAAAAATTAGGGTGTTTAGATCTGATAAATTCATCATCATCATCATCATCATCATCATCATCATCTTATTCAAGATGAATTTTATTTTACTTAAAAACAATCTGTCTTGCGTACCTGTATAATTACTATGGTCTACTTTGTGTTAAGCAACACAATGAGTCATTGGGGTTTTTGGTATATACACAGTGTGCCATTTGTAGAATGCAGATATACTTCAGGATGGGTAGTATGGGTATAATTCTAAATAAAATTTGGAATAGACTGATCAGGAGATAATTTTTATGGAAAAAAATCTGAATTACAAAATGCAGGTTTTTTTGCACACACACACA
>QLTV01002540.1:135664-148577 GCA_003457575.1 Thermophis baileyi | reverse complement strand
TAGAATAGAATAGAATAGAATAGAATAGAATAGAATAGAATAGAATAGAATAGAATAGAATAGAATAGAATAGAATAGAATAGAATAGAATTCTTTATTGGCCAAGTGTGATTGGACACACAAGGAATTTGTCTTGGTGCATATGCTCTCAGTGTACATAAAAGAAAAGATACGTTCGTCAAGAATCATAAGGTACAACACTTAATGATAGTCCGGGTACAAATAAGCAATCAAATCATATTAGGAACCAGTCAATGTAAATCGTAAGGATACAAGCAACAAAGTTACAGTCATTTAAAAGAAAAAGATATAGGAATAAATCAATTTATGTTGAAACCCAAATATAAAATACACCAGGAATAGCACTATATAAAAATAGAAGTAACTAATAGTACACTGGATAGCATATAAATGTCTTAGACTCATTTTTAGAGCACCAACTTGTGATAGCCTGGGTACAAAGTAGAAGATCAGTTTAAACTCACCTCATCTTCACTTCCTCTGTCATGATATATTATTCTGCATAGCTAAATATTATATATTATGTGTCCTCTTCGTTTTCAATCTACCTTTCCAGTGTAATGAAAAGAAGGACAAGGGGTGAAATGTTGTAATATCTAAGGGGCTGCCACAAAGAAGAGGGGGGGGGTTAACCTATTCTCCAAAGCACCTGAAGGCAGGACAAGAAGCAATGGATGGAAACTAATCAAGGAGAGAAGCAACTTAGAACTAAGGAGAAATTTCCTGACAGTTAGAACAATTAATCAGTGGAACAGCTTGCCTCCAGAAGTTGTGAATGCTCCAACACTGGAGGTTTTTAAGAAAAGATTGGACAACATTTGTCTGAAGTGGTGTAGGGTTTCCTGCCTAAGCAGGGGGTTGGACTAGAAGAGGTCTCTTCCAACTTTTTATTCTGTTATTCTGTTACTGGCAGTGAACACTAAGCCATTTTTTCCAAGTGTATTTCCAACTGTTGTAAAGAAGATTGGAAGATACTTCATTTCTTTTTTTTCTTTTCTATATTTTCCCCCTTTCTTGCACTTTTCAATCAGAGGTTTAGAGTGAGTTAAATGGTTATAGAAAAAAAATATATAAATACAAAGAGAAGAACATTGATGAACAATGGGATTGTTTTGATGTTGAATGAGGACCTTCAATGAAGGAAAAGTGAAAACTGGGAAAATTTCCAGAATACAGAAGGGATCCATTAGAATTGTTCAGACTAAAGATGATACAATGCCAGCCCTGCTCAAGTTGTAATCACCAGTAAATTAGAAACAACATACTAACTTCTTAGGATATAAATGAAGCCCTCAATTTTCTTGCATGGAAAGCAAAAAAGCACTTTAATTATGCCCCTTTGGTGAAACACACATATGCTAGGCCATTTAAATGAGGCCAGGCTAAGATTTGAGGCTGATAAGGGGGGAGGGGGAATGAACTTTCCCTACAATAGGCTGAAAGTGATAGTTATGTTGTTGGTTTGAGCTCCGAGCTTGGCAATTGGGTTGCAAACGTTTCGCCCTCATTCGAGGAGACATTGTCAGTGCGCTTTGGATTGTGCTTGTCTGGGGCCTTTTGGTCCCCCAGACAAGCACAATCCAAAGCACACTGAAGATGTCTCCTCAAATGGGGATGAAATGTTTGCAACCCAATTGCCAAGCTCAGATAAACTGAAATGATTCTTCCAATCCTTGAAACATTAAAAATCAGAAAGTCCTTACAATTATTCTTTTTCCTAAAGAAAAAGATTTTAGTCCCTTGGATACAAAATGCCATCCTGAGAGAATTCATGCTGCTTTATTCAGGAGGACTCAACTATCCTCTTTGTAGATTTTAGTTCAGCATTCAATACCATCATTTCAGACACTCTTCTAACTAAGCTAAACCAGCTAGCAGTACCTGAACACACTTGTAAGTGGACCATAAGCTTCCTAACAAACAGGAAGCAGCAGGTGAAGCTAAGCAGAATCACATCAGATACCTGTACAATTAGCACTGGGGGCCCCCAAGGCTGTGTGCTCTCACCACGTCTCTTCTCTCTATATACCAATGACTGCATCTCTAACAATCCATCTGTTAAACTACTGAAGTTCGCAGATGACACAACAGTGATCGGTCTCATTCGAGGCAATGATGAATCCACATACAGACGGGAGGTTGAACAACTAGCCTCGTGGTGCGACCGGAACAATCTGGAACTGAACACACTCAAAACTGTAGAAATGGTGGTAGACTTTAGGAGAAACCCTCCCATACTTCCACCTCTTACAATACTAGACAACACAGTATCAACAGTAGAGATCTTCAAATTTCTAGGTTCTACCATATTGCAAGATCTAAAATGGACATCTAACATCAAAAACATCATCAAAAAATATTCTTTCTGTGCCAACTCAGAAAGCTCAAACTGCCCAAGGAGCTGCTGATACAGTTCTACAAAGGAACTATTGAGTCTGTCATCTGCACCTCTATAACTGTCTGGTTTGGTTCTGCAACCCAACAAGACAGACACAGACTTCAGAGGATAATTAGAACTACAGAAAAAACAATTGCTACCAACCTGCCTTCCATTGAGGACCTGTATACTGCACGAGTCAAAAAGAGGGCTGTGATAATATCTACAGACCCCTCACATCCTGGACACAGACCGTTTCATCTTCTACCCTCAAGATGACACTATAGGGCAGTGATGGTGAACCTTTTTCTTCTTGTGTGCCAAAAATGGGAATATGCGTGTGCGCATGCCAGCACACAACCCCCCCATGCGCGCCACACTGTGCATGCACACATCCCCGCACATACGCTCCCCCCCCGTTGGGCCGTTTTTCACCCTCAAGCTTTCCTGAAGCCTCTGGAGTGCGAAAAATGGCCCAACGGGCAAACCGGAAGTTCGGAAAAATGGACTTCCGGTTTGCCCGTTGGCCCGTTTTTTGCACTCCGGAGGCTTCAGAGAAGCCTCCTGAAGCCTCCCGAGGGTGAAAACGACCTTCCCCAAGGCCAAAAGTCAGCTGGCCAGTGCACGCATGAGCACTGGAGCTGACATAGGGCAACGCCTTGCGTGCCCTCAGATATGGCTCTGCGTGCCACCTGTGGCACGCGTGCCATAGGTTCGCCATCATGGCTATAGGGCATTGCATGCCAAACCAACTAGACACAAGGACAAGTTTTTTTTCCCCCATGCAATTTCTCTGCTAAACAACTAATTCGCACAACACTGTCAAACTACCTAGTAGGGCTGTATTACTATTATCCTTCTCATTTCCTAGTTCCTTATCTTCTTATAACTATAATTGTGTTGCTTGTATCTTAACAATTTATATTACTTGTTTTATTTAGTATACTAGTATGATTTATGTTGATTGGTTATTTAGTGTATCCTATGACTATGACTATGGGGTTTATCTCATGATTTATGATGAACATATTTTATAATGATTATGATCATGATTTATCACTTGTTGCAACTTATGCAACGGAGACAAATTGTGTGTCCAATCACACTTGGCCAATAAAGAATTCTTGTTCTGTTCTGTTCTGTTCCTGTTCCTGTTCCTGTTCCTGTTCTGTTCTGGTCCTGTTCCTGTTCCTGTTCCTGTTCCTGTTCCTGTTTTTCTATTCTATTCTGTTGTGGTTGCTGTTGCTGTTGCTGTTGCTGTTGCTGTTGCTGTTGCTGTTCTGTTTCAAATCTGGAACTCAAACATTGCAGGCATCTTTTCACGCTCAGACCCTCCCCCCCGCTCATCATCCCCCCCCTCTCCCTCCTTCCTTCCCTCCTTCCTTCCTTACTTCCCTCCCTACTCTATTCTTTCCTTCATTCTATTCTATTCTATTCTATTCTATTCTATTCTATTCTATTCTATTCTATTCTATTCTATTCTATTCTATTCTATTCTATTCTATTCTATTCTATTCTATTCTATTCTATTCTATTCTATTCTATTCTAATCATGGGGAATATTTCCTTGTCCCAGCTAAGTTAGGTTAGGCAACAGAGATTTTCCAAGCACTACATGGAAATGGTGGTATCTGATCTTTTTTTCTGGTGCTGTCTTGAAAGATAATTCTACACAAAATATGGACACACTTTCCAAGCAACTGGAGTTGGCATGCTGTGCAGTGATTTCAGCAATTTCCCCCCGAAAAAAATACCCGGTTGTCTTTCACTTGCTGGATGCCAAGAACATCTTCAAAAGAAAGAGAAGAAAAAATATATCCTTCATTTGGCCACATATGATAGTTATGGGATCACAGGAACATCTCAGAAATCCTTTACTTTTGACCAACACCGATCAATCGGAAGATATTGCATATGGACACGTGACTGCCTTTCTTCTCCGAAGAAGTGGCACTGAGAAATTGTGTCGTTTCCGCATTTCTTCAGCTGCTGCTGGTTGGCGCTATATTGTTTCTTTGGTTCCCACCAGGACTGTGTAAATCTTTTGAAAGAGGTACATTTTGAAAGAGGTGCTTTGCAACACACAAGGGCAAAGCAAAGAGATGTGAATGCCTATATATGCACTGGCAGCTTGAAGCAGCTCTCAAAGCAACAATATGAGCTTGAGAAAAACCAAAATAACCCCTCTGCCTTCCTTCTTCTACTTGTTGCAAAGCATCTCTTTCAAAAGGTTTGCACAACATCTTTAAAGTATTAAAGTAACTTGCTTTACTTTTTCTCACCCTAATTTGCTGATGCAAATTTGCCTGAATGTATCTCTGAACTTCCAGTGCCTATAGTTTTCATGGCAGAGATGGAAGGGACCTTGAAGGTCTTCTAGCCCTGCTCAAACAGGAGACTCTACAGTATAGATAAACCACATTTACACCCCATTCAAAAGAGACAATTTTAAAAAAAATTGTAAGAAGGAAACAAAAAGACCAAAGCACATCTTCTCTTGCAGCCAAAATCCAGATAAGCAGAAATTAACACCAGACAAATAATAAAGCAGAAAACAATAGTCTAGCCAACTACCAAGGAGAAAACCATACCCCACCCAACACTGGCAGGGCAATCTATGGTATATAAACAGGGAGAAAGCTCCACACTAAATAGGACTGATGTTGTTGTCTAGTCTGGTACTAAAATGTCTGCAAGCAAACAACCAAGCTCAGAGACACCAAGAGTTCCATAGAAAATCTTTTCATAATCAAAATATTTTCAACATCTTTGGTTTATTTCAGCATAATACAAGAATCTATAAACTCAACATAATTCAGCTCACCAAAGCTCATATAAATTATTCCTCCATGCACAGGCTGCCATTCTTTACATCTATGCTTGAGGAAGCAGTATTCCAAGCTTTTTCTTAGCAGTTGCTTTTGCATAAGAACTGTGCCTTTTCCTTAATAGCAAAGCTGTCTTTACTTTTTTTATTGATTTTCTATTAAATACATTTCTTAGTGCTTATTAAACATTGGGTTGTCTGGGTATTTAATTTGCTTAACATTACAAATTTACATTCCTAATCTCCACCCCTTTTTTCCAACCATTGGTAAAGCAGATTCCATGTTTGATAGTATTCTACATCTTCTTTCTGTTTAATTTTCAATGTCAATCTATCCATTTCTGCATAATCTAGTATCTTCCTGACTATCTCTTCAACTCGTGGTATATCTTCATCAAAATATTTTGAAGAATGGAGATACAGTTCATCAGCACTAGGATAGTTGATTGATTAAAACATTAGCATCATCTACTGAAAACAAAATAAATTTTGAATCCATTGTTTGGATGAATGGTTGACCAAATTAGCTGATATGCAAATCTCTTGGAATAGATTCCATTTTCCTTTAGAGTGGGTAATAGGAGATATTACCAAATGACTCCTAGTAGTTTAAGGGATGGAGAATTGACTGCATAGTAGTTTTGGCCCCTTCCTTCTGGTCAGCTGGAAGAATTGACTGGTTCCCACATCTCTGAATGCTTTGAGGTCCACAGGAGAAAAGATTATCCTGCGGCAAACATCCAAACCCTTGAAAAGGATCAAGGAATGGAAACACTAATGTGTGAAAGCACTCTCCATTTTTATTTAAGCCTGTAAGGGTGACCTACATAGGTTTGATGACTATAATAATAAGGGAGAAAAATAAGCATGGCAAATTCCATTCCTTCTCTCACTTGTCACCCTTTGTCTTTAAATTTGTCTCATGTCACCTAGCTACGAGTAAGAACTTTAATCAATCTTCACTAAATGGAGATAAATGCCAGTGAGTCATTCAGGGGACAGATAAGATATGCTGGCACTAATGGTTCTGTCTCCTTTTAGGTCACTCGAAAACCCGTTGTCCTTGTTTCTATAAGTTCCTGCCTGAAGATATTTAGCAAAGAAGGCATTAAGACTTTATAAATGGCAGGAAATTTAGCATAGCTTGGTCCAGAATCTGTCCTTGCTGCTTCCTAAGAAGAAGGGTAATAAAGTTGTTTATTGGGTAGTATATCTTGAACTGGCAGGAGCCGGTATTCTATAAAGCAGCGGTGAAATCTACTTACCTTCCCTACCGGTTTGGAAGCGCGCGCTTTTTCACCCTCTGCGCATGTGCAGAACGCTTTGCGTATGTGCAGAGGGTTAAAAATAAGAAAATGGTGACGTCCGGGCAGGTGGGTGGAGCCTTGCGCTGCCACCACTACCAGTTCTCCGAACCACCGCCGGCTGCCGCTATCGGTACACCCGGACCGGGCCGAACCGGTAGCATTTCACCCCTGTTATAAAGGCTTACTCACTTCTATAGCTCTATTTACAATTCCTTCTTAAGCCTGGAACTTCCTTTGTAATACCCTTAGAACTTTCCCAAAGTTTATTAAGAACACACAATACACTACCACTTCTTCAAACCAACCTCACAAAGAACCCAGTTTCAAATAGTTTTAGATCTTATTCTCAATACAAAGAAACTGTAGGAGCACAGTTGTTTTCTTTGGATGTGAGAAATTGGATATGAGATGCACCAGCAAGAGTGCTGGGTTCAAACTAAGGAGAAGGAAGACCATTGCTATCCTTCTCGAATGAAAGAGTTTCTAGGACTGTCTGAAATGTCACACCCGATTGAAGAGGTGATGAGAGAATCATACCATGCCATATCAGCTAGACTTTTTTTTTTTTTGAGTTTTTAACGTCAAGGCTGAATTTTGGAGAGATAATCACTGCAGGATTTTGCATAGTTTGTAAAAAAAAGGGGGGAAATTAAATTCAAATTGGAGAGTGATTTCAGAACTATTGTCTGATTTATAGCAACTGTGTTATAAAACCTACAATTAAAAATCTCCTTTCTTACCATATATCCCTCTTTTTTTCTCTCTTTTTAGATTTGCTCTTTTTGGTCTCTCCCTCCCCCCACAAGAAAAGTCAAAGGGATATTATAAACCAGAAGGAACAAAAGTCTAGCCTATAAGGGAGGAGGAGGAGGAGATGCAAATTATCAATCAAAGCATATGTGGTCAATTATACACAGTAAAATACCATAGCTATTAGAAAATTTTGCATTGTTTAAACTTTTAAAAATCTGGAAGATGAAAGTTCTTGCTATATAAAGCAAAGATAATCAATAAACACATTGACTGATAGCAGCTATTTCTCCTGGTCAATTTCTCCTACTAATATAACTCAAAATGTGTGGTATATGATGGTTTTGTTAGAACTCAGATCTTTGATTTTTTGTTTCCATGAAAGTCCACTTGATTTTCTGAACGTTGAGAGGAGAGGAGAGGAGAGGAGAGGAGAGGAGAGGAGAGGAGAGGAGAGGAGAGGAGAGGACTATCTAGCTTCTCTGAAGGATTTACAGATTACGATATGAGTTTATTGATGATGTAATTTTCCAAAATGCAGGTCAGTTTACAATTTGAAGATGAACCCTTAAGAGATCAACTATGATCATATTTCCAGTGACTGAATGTTATAGATTGCAAACTCAGTTGGGCCATAATGCCCACTTTCCCCTTGATTTAGTAGAAGTAGATTGTGGTCTATTTCCACACATCGAAATAGCCAAGGTGTGTGTAGGAAGAGAGGAGCCTGTTGTTGTTTTTTTCCCTTTCTCCAATGGGTCTTTTCAGCTATGTATTTTGGCCTCCCACGAAATCTCCCTGCTTCACCTCTTTTCACTTTTGTTATGATATAATCCTGGAAAAGCAAGGGTCTTTGATAAGAAAATCATGATGACTAGGCCAGCTTTTAATCTGATCTTTTCCTGAACGAATGTGGAGATCACAAGTTATTCAAAGTTCTCTGGCTTCTGAAATTTCAGGTTCTGTACTTATTTCCCAATAAGTAGAAACACTTAAACTTTCTTTTCTTTCCTTTTTCCAAGGACATCTTCCTCTATTAAATACGAAAGCCTTAATATTTCCTACTACAATAGACGATAAAAAGAATTTTCTTAATCTGACTCAGAACAAAAAATCAGCACTCACTTTTGTGCCATTATGTGTGAACAGATAACACTTCAAGAGGCTCTCTTAAACAGCACCATACCAATACAGAAGCATACTGTATATGTTTGTGCACAATGAACAAGCCTACAAAACAGGCATCAAAATAAAACCATTGAAACGTATGAAGCTTGTTATGAATTTGAAGTTTGATAAAACGAATGTGACTTTGCATTGAAATTTAAAACCTTTCCTTAACATTGTACCACTAAAGTTCTCTTTTGGGTCAATAATTCCTTGTATTTATAAACAGAATTCACAATCCTCATGGTGTGCTAATGATGGTTGTGGCTGAAATTTAATTTTTAATACAAGAGGAGCGTTAGTGTTTATTTGCATGAAAATACCTCCTTCTCTTTTCAAGGGTTACCTTGAAACATTTTCATTTTGCCATTCAGAGATGAATGTATAATATTGTCTGTGATTTTTTTACAGTACTTAATTTGTGTCCAGCTTAACTCTACGTGGGTTTATGTTTTTATCAAAGTCAATGGAATAAGAATCTTTACTCTCTCTCTCTCATTGATCTTGGTGCATTGTCAAGAATCAAGATACCCATTTTTGTTTGAGACAACCTTTGAAGATGAAAGTTGAAATCCTGTTAAGAAAAAGTCAGTCTAATCCTATGAATCTTTATTCAGAAGTGAATCCCTCTGTGCTCTATAAAAAGTATATGGAGAGTAGAGCCTTCACACCTTAACGTTCTGACTAACAATTACACATAATTCCTAACTGAAAAGAGGTGGATGAATCATGTGTTTAATTTTTAATGGTAACCAGTAACCACAACATCCATCAGGTCTGCAAGCTTTCTCATTATGATATTAGCCCTCAGAAAAAGCAACCAGGAATTACAAAGTCACTTACCTAAAACTGTATATGAAGTATGACAAAGGATGTGTCAACTCACAAAGCATCCCTGACCTGCTCTCGAGTTGCCATAGGCAAGTGGGATGGGAAAACGAACTCTGCAGCTGTGGCGAGGCAGCACGTCAGTCAAAACAAAAGCACATTCCAGCCATATCTCTCTCAAGGCCGTCTCCATGGTTACCCACAGTGGCCAGAGGGGAGTGATCTCTACAACCTGGGAAATTGCTTCGTTGGAGAATGTGACCTTTGGGGTAGGGGGGAAACTGGGTCAGAGCTGGAACGTACATTACGTGGGGTCAGAGTTGGCTTCACTTGGAAAGTGCTGACATGAAGCTCCTAATAAATAACTGGATTTCTTTTGAAGCTTGGCTCAAGGCTCATGATTTAATTAGGGCATTGGTGGGAACCCTGACAGGGTGTTTGTATACTCTTGATACTGAATCTAACAAAAGCCTCTTCAAAGGTGTACTGAAATAATGGAAAGAAATAAACTATCTATCTATCTATCTATCTGAAGTTATCACAAAATCTTACCATTGACAAGTTTGGCTGAAGCTGGACTGTATCAATTTCCCTCTCAAACATTTGTCTGAAGTGGTGTAGGGTTTCCTACCTAAGCAGGGGGTTGGACTAGAAGACCTCCAAGGTCCCTTCCAACTCTGTTATTCTATTCTATTCTATTCTATAATAGCAACATGTCTCTTTTTATATGGTTCTATCAGACTTCTGAACACTCAACCGACAGGTTCCTCAAATCTTTTGTAGTCCCACCATTCTTGCTTGCCTGCAAGCAAGAATGGTGGGACTACAAAATATAGTAAATGAAGCTGAATTGCTTTAGAATTCAAAAATACACGCACCTGTCACATAAAATCCAAGACTTAACAATTGTCAGTAAGAAAGACAAAAATAAGTTTGGATAATGGATGTGGTAATACCGAGAGACATCAGAATAGAAGAGAAAGAACTGGAGGAAATCACAAAATACAAAGATGTGCAGACAGTAATAAAATGACTATGGCAAAAGAAAGAAAAGAAGTACCATTAGTAATAGGCACCTTCTGTGCAATCCCAAACATCTGGAGCACCACCTGAATACCGTTGGCATTGAAAAAAAACCACCACTGCTCAATTACCAAAGGCAGCTTTACTTGGAACGGCTTAAATCCTAAAATAATACCTTTAACACCATCAAATAACAATATCAGCCTATCCAAGGTTCTTGGGAAGGACTTGACAGGTGGATAAAAATGCCAAATACAGTATAAACATCTGGCTGATTGTGTGGCCAACCATAATAATATCGAACTATTTTTCTACAACTTTCTTCATTACTCGTCATGTAGCTTAGTGATGCTGGTTGAATTTATGGCAACAATAATTCTGATTTCAGTTAGATCCTACTAGTTCCCTTGTGTCTCGTTGTTTCGGAAAAGGAAAGAAATCAAGAAAGACCACCTTTGATCAGTTCCTAGAGGCACATTTTCCATGTTGGCTAGAGAGATGGTCACAGAGGTAAAAATTATTGTACTAAAAGGTCTCTTAATGAGGCCCCGTAGAAGTGCTTCAAGAAGGACCATTACACACCACATTTATCAGTTCCTTTCTCTCAATAATGCTTCCTCATCTGGGGAAAATGCAGATGGGAATCTCTTTCTCAGCCATTTGTTTGCATGATTTGGGAATATTCTACTTACTTATCTCTAAATACTGCAATTAATTCTGGTTTCACAGTGCAAAGCTCTTCCATTGTAAAACTAAGCACATAGTCATGAAGATCATATTCTTAGAAAAAGAAGAACAGCAGAAAAAGATGAATCAATTTATTCTTGTGCAAAATTGTGGATCACATTTATTTCATCAGCTGCCTGGGCATCCAAGGAAACAAGGGCCATCATATGAAACCATGGCTTAATTGAGGGGGTCAACCTATTTTCCAAAGCACCAGAAGGCAGGACAAGAAGCAATGGGTGGAAACTAATCAAGGAGAAAAGCAACCTAGAACTAAGGAGAAACTTCCTGACAGTGAGAACAATCAACCAGTGGAACAACTTGCCTCCAGAAGTTGTGGGTGCTCCATCACTGGAGGCTTTTAAGAGGAGATTGGATGGCCATTTGTCCAAAATGGTATAGGGTCTCCTGCTTGTGTGCTTATGCAGACAGTTGGAGTAGAAAACCTCCAAAGTCCCTTCCAGCTGTTATTCTGTTATTCCATTATGTCATTCGAAGGGACCTTAGAAAGCACGAAAGAACCATCATTTCAACCCTGAGTTACAAATATTCTCCTTTATCTGTCCTGTCCTATCCTGTCCTATCCTATCCTATTGTGAAGCTTCCGAAAGATGCCCTAATTAATTCATGAGCCACGAGCCAAGTTTCAAAAGAAATACAGTCATTTATTAGGAGCAACATTCCGGCAATTACTCCGGTGGAGTCAACTCTGACCTCACGTAATTCACGGGCCCCCATGACCCTGGCTCCCCCCTCCTCCCTGGACATGTCATAAATCACATTCTCCAATGGACCACGTTGGCGGGCTGTAAAACCCCCACCCCTCCTGCTGACTCCAGTAACCTAGGATACTATCTGGAGAAAGGCATGTGTGGAACGTCTTTTCAGTTGGGACAGCCCAGCAGCTCCATCAGTTCTCCCCCCTCCTGCTTATGGCAACTTGAAAGCTTTGCAAGTTGACACCTATCCTATCCTATCCTGTCCTGTCCTGTCCTGTCCTGTCCTGTCCTGTCCTGTCCTGTCCTGCTTTTGCCTCATCTCTGATGTACCAACCATGGGCAAAAATACCTCAAGACATATCGCCATTTATAGAGACAAAATTTCTATTTAAAATCCAAATAATAGCAATAGCAATAGCACTTAGACTTATATACCGCTTTACAGTGCTTTACAGCCCTCTCTAAGCGGTTCACAGAGTCAGCCTCTTTCCCCCAACAATCTGAGTCCTCATTTTACCCATCTTGGAAGGATGGAAGGCTGAGTCAACCTTGAGCCAGTGAGATTTGAACTGCCGAACTGCAGCTAGCAGTCAGCTGAAGTAGCCTGCAGTACTGCACTCTAACCACTGCGCCACCTCGGCTCTTAAAACAATGTGGGTAGATTGCAACTACTAAGGAAGAATGAAAACAGAACCAGCAATAAGATCTCTCTCTTTCTTATTTTTTTGTATCAGAAAATATCTGCATTAGCTGAATTCATATGAAACACGCAATAGAGTAACTTATCTTCCTCTTGGGGTTGCGCTGTATTAATCTTTTAGTCTAACTGATGAGATAGATGGGATAACAAGAAACTCATTTCATCATATCTGCCGGGAATATAAAACTGAGGTGAAACTGGGGACAAGGAACAGCTTGATTTTCATACTGTAGATGAGTCCTATTCAAATATTTCTAGGCAAGGTTAGAAAGATGCCAGATTCTAGCAATACCACCCACTCATAGAATGGATAAAGATTAAAAAGGAGTCCACTATTTTTTTTTTTGGCTAATTGCTTCCACTGCAAAAGTGCTGTTCCTATTAGACAGGTTGTTTTTTTTTTTTTAGAAATGTATATTTTCCTTCCTTCCTTCCTTCCTTCCTTCCTTCCTTCCTTCCTTCCTTCCT
>QLTV01002540.1:73842-90101 GCA_003457575.1 Thermophis baileyi | reverse complement strand
ATCTATCTATCTATCTATCTATCTATCTATCTATCTATCTATCTATCTATCTATCTATCTATCTATCTATCTATCTACCTATCTATCTTTCTATCTATCTATCTCCATCCATCCATCCATGAAAACAGATCTTGTGACATCCTTTGTTATATCCTTCCTCTGTCTTTTCCAGTCTAAATGTGTTCAACTTCTTCACTTTCTCTTTAGAGGAATCCATTTCTAATCCAATGAAGAGGGCCTCTTCTAGACGAGAACTGTTACTTCCAGTGGCTTATAAATCATGCTTTTGTTGATAGTTTAAAATGTCTTTTTTTTGCAACCACATCACACTTTTAGCTCCCATTTGGTTGTGATCAACTGAAACTGAATATGCAGTCAATTAGCAGCTGAAGTAACCCTTAAGTGCTTCACCAATATTGATGTATCCTTTAGAAAACCAAAACATTATTCAGAGCTTTTCTCATATCGGTTATAGGTCTTCAGTATGCATTCTATATATCTAGGAAATATTTTTTTCTTCTTCTTCAAAATATGTGGTATACAGCACTCAAAGCAAATAATGTCAACATTATTTGGGCAGAAATTTTCAGAAGAAAACACCTCCAAGTCCTAGTCGCAAAATATAAGTATAAAAGTGAAGATCACTAACTTTACACCAGTTTTGATTTCTTGAGATAGTTTCCTCCTTTTGCCCAATGATAAGGCTGACATTTTTTTTTTTACAGCTAGTGACCTAAACAACTTGGAATGCTTGTATCCATCAAAAGTACTCCAGCTACCAGCCCTGGATGATATCTTCGCATCTCGCTGTTTGAGGAAGTTGCACAACATTCTCAGAGACTCTTCCCATCCTGCTTACAATCTTTTTGGACTCTTGCCTTCTGGCAGAAGATACAGAACAATTAAAACTCGGACTACACATTTTCTGAATAGTTTTTATCCCAGAGCTATAATTGCACTCAACAATGAACTAAAGGGCCACCATCAGTGAGCTGTTGGACAGCATTACTTGGTCTGTTGTGTGGATGTTTGGGTGGTTCAGGGTGAGGAATTTGTGGTGGGTGGGGGTGTGCTTGGGGATTGTTATGTATGTTGGGGCAGGTGTAGAGGGTGAAGAAGAAGAAGAAGAAGAAGAAGAAGAAGAAGAAGAAGAAGAAGAAGAAGAAGAAGAAGAAGAAGAAGAAGAAGAAGAAGAAGAAGAAGAAGAAGAAGAAGAAGAAGAAGAAGAAACAACTTCTGATAATTCTGGAACCAGCTTTACTTTCCTTCAAAATAGTCACTGACCAAAATGATTTGGATACCTCATGAAAAGCACATTCAGAAAGCATGTCTATATTAAAAGAGGCATTGTAGAGGGTAAGGAAAATTAATTTAACACAGATGAAGGCTTCGTTAGTTATGCAAAGGGGGGTAAACATTTTTTTTACATTCAAAATTCAGATAATATTTGGAAGAGATTCAGGCAGAGGGCTTCCTATTTCACTGGAGTATAAGAAAGAGGAGAAGACACAGAATAATCAGACTTCCAAAATTCTCTTGTAATCAATCTCAATAGTAGTGTAGGCTTCCTGTGGAAAATATTCAGGTCTGGTCTTGATATATGAGTATTGATGTAAACTAGTTTGGAAACTGAGCAGATAGAAACATGATGCAATATAATATTTGAAATTGATAGAGAAAAACATATTAATGGAACCTCTTCAGATTTAAGCTTGGTTCCAATGCTTTGGGGCCACAACATTCG
Organism: Thermophis baileyi; assembly: GCA_003457575.1. Lineage (NCBI taxonomy): Eukaryota > Metazoa > Chordata > Lepidosauria > Squamata > Dipsadidae > Thermophis > Thermophis baileyi. Next base: position 88,357 of record QLTV01002540.1, on the reverse strand, counting down.
TGTATGGGCTTCCCAACAGAAATAAATGGAGGCCAGCTCTTTGTATCCTGATCAGTGAGGTCCTCATGGAAGCACGACAGAACAATGCCCTGGGCAAGATATTTCTGGACAAGATCTGTTTAACTTGTACATGTTTTAAATTTATATTTTATATTTTATGACACATATTATACTTGTTTTAAGAGCAGTGTGGTGACCTAGTGGTGAAGACACTCGCCACCCACTCGGAAGGTTGAGTTCAATCGTAGGTAGCAGCAAGTATTTCTCTCCTAGGGAGCAAAGGAAGAAAAAAAATTGCTGTGAACTCCGTGTGGTGTCAGGAAGGGCATCCGGCCAGTACACATTCAGTTTCATCCAGTCGCCCCAATTCTACCCCCAAATTAAGGGATTACGCAGTCATAAAAAGGGAGGTTTTTTATAGTACACCTTATTTTAATTGTAATGCTTCTGATACAAATAAAGAAAGCTTCCAAGTAAATGTATTCATGACAAAGGGACCTATAATGGTTGCCAAGGAGGCCTACTTGTTTCGTGCATTCCACATAATTTGCATTGTCTCTGGGATTTGTACAAGAATTCAATTAGCCCTAATGGCCTTATTGTCCCCATAGGAAAAGTGGAAAAACAAGATTAGATTAATTGACAAGGACATCTAGCAGATTAATAGCTCCAGGTGAGAGCTAAATTGGATGAAATACAATTCACATGTCCTATTTTTAGGGATCGTACTGTATTGTTTCTGCCTCATTCTTAAGCCAACTGGGTTGGGTAGATTTGGCTGAAAAGATTGCATGAATCCCAACCTAATCTCAGAGAATCTCAAAGGCTAAAACGTACAAAGAACAATTACAGGAATTGGGTATGTCTAGTTTAATAATAATAATAAAAAAGACTGGGGGAACATGATAGTAGTGTTCCACCATTTGATGGGCTCCTACAAAGATAAGGGAGTGAAACTATTCTCCAATGCACCAAAAGACAAGAAACAATGGTTGGAAATTAACCAAGGAGAGAAGCAACCTAGAACTAAAGAGAAATTTCTTAACAGTGAGAACAATTAACCAGTAGAATGGCTTGCCTTCAGATGTTGTGGGTGCTCCATCACTGAAGGCTTTCAAAAAGAGACTGGACAATCATTTTTCTGAAATGATATAGGGTTTCCTGCTCGAGCAGGGGATTGGATTAGAAGACCTCCAAGGTCCCTTCCAACTCTATTATTCTATGTTCTATGCTCTTATGTTCAACCATGGCTTCCTAACTTATCATCCTATGCAAATCCGAATTATTGGGATTCATTTAATAGACACAGTTAACAAATATTGGCTTAGTGTTGATATGTAAACTCAGGTTAATTGTCCTTGTATTGGCAAATAAAGCAAAACAAAAAGCATATTTGTATGTCTCCTGAAGAGTAAGGAAGGATTTCCTAACCTGACGTTCTCCAAAAACATTGGACTATAACTTGCATCATTCTTATAATAAAGTATTTCACTTCTCAAAATAGTGACTTGGCTTCCTTTTTTCACCTGCAACAATCCACCCGCTTTATATTCTAGTCAATTTTTAAGGGATAAGGATCTTTTATTGATAATCAAAATGAAGACACAATATCTGTGTGACACATTTGTCCAGTGAAAAGGAATCAGCATTCAAAGGTAGAAATATCAGAATTTCTTTACATCAAACCGTGCTGTCAGCTCCTATGAAAAGTCACAAGGATTTCAATGTTTTTTTCCTGTGAACATCACATTTCTTGAAATGTAGATGCTTTGTTTTTATTGAAATGCTGATCTTGAAAGGCGCCTCTGACTATTTATATTCACTGACAATATTCTCCTCTGATAGCAAGTCTGAAGTTAGCAACTACATTGGAAGAATTCCCTTGTTTGCCAACTTGTCTCTTCTTTCAAAGAGAGACAGACCTCAAAACAACAGAAAGCTAGTATCTGATTCTTCAGTAGTTTGGAATCAAACTTCAAAGGGCCTGAACAAATGCATTTTAACACAAATGAATAAGTCAACCCGTAAACTCTACCTTCTTAAATAGATTTTTGTACTGTAATCACTTTACAAAAAAACAAGATGGCAGTCCAACCATGGGAAAAAAATATCTGTGTCTGAAACATTACACACTAAAAAAGAAAAAAAATCTTGTTGCTCTGACATTTGAGTTTATCCCATAAGGTACAATTAAAACTTACCATAGTAAAGGATCCTTGAATTCTTGAAGCTAAATCATAGAATTTTGTATGGCTTCAATAAAAGCATCCTTAATAAACTTTAAAAAGAGGGGAGGCACAGACCTATATTTTTCATGCTTTGGTAACTATCTTGAGTGTTTCAGGAAAGAAGGAATAGCAATACAATTAGCAATTATAATTTAGAGATTATGATTATCATAATCATTGTCAGAAGATGATATGGAAACATTTAAGGCTTGGCTTCATATAAATAACTCAAAACATTATAGCAATAGCAATAGCAATAGCAATAGCACTTAGACTTATATACCGCTTCACAGTGCTTCACAGCCCTCTCTAAGCAGTTCACAGAGTCAGCATATTGCCCCCCAACAATCTGGGTCCTTATTTTACCCACCTCGGAAGGATGGAAGGCTGAGTCAACCTTGAGCCGGTGAGATTTGAACCGCCGAACTGCAGCTAGCAGTCAGCTGAAGTAGCCTGCAGTACTGCACTCTAACTACTGCGCCACCTCGGCTCAGTGGACTTGTTATTATATGGACTTGTTGTCATTACTACATAACATCAACCTCTCCAACATCACTGGATTCCAATTAGCTTGACTCTCAAGATTAAATAACAATAGCATACCACTGCACAGTGCTTTACAGCCCTCTCTAAGCGGTTTACAGAGTCAGCATATCACCCCCAACAATCTGGGTCTTCGTTTTATCCACCTCGGAAGGATGGAAGGCTGAGTCAACCTTGAGCCTGGTGAGATTCAAACTGCCAAATTGCAGGCAGCCGGCAGGCAGCAGAAGTAGCCTGCAGTACTGCACTCTAACCACTGCGCCACCATGGCTCTAAATACAGAACTAAATGCAGTTCTGAAGAACAGTAAAGGTCTGGAATACAAGCAGGTAGAAATTATTAATCTATATGATCAACTATACAGGATAAGGAAACTCATTATCATTCCTCTGAGTTAAAGATTGATTTCTGTAGAGGTGGGGTATTTTTTTGGGAAGGGGGGGGTATTGGATTTATATCTCACTTTTTTTCCAGACTGAAATATGGTTTTTTTTCCCCTTCATCTTATCTCACAACTCTGTAGCATGGGGTAAATATTCATCCCAAAGTCACAGAAGGGCTTTTGTTAAATGACATGTACATTAACCAGGGTCTCTCAGAACTAACAATCTATGCTTGCTGTGAAGTATTAGGAAACTCTTCCAAAGTTTTAAAAAAATATGACCCAAACTTCTACTTCAGGGATGTCAAACTCAAGGCCCGTAGGTCGGATTCCGTCTGTGGGGTGCTTAGATCTGGCCCGCAGGGCCACCCTGGAAACAGCGAAGGACTGGCCCACGGTGCCTCTGCCAGCAAAAACAGAGCTTGGAAGGGCTGCACGCGGTGCTCCCAGGCTCCATTTTCTGCTGCAACGGCCTTCTGCAGCCCTCTGCCAATGAAAACAGAGCTTGGGGGGACCGCATGCAGCCCCTCCCCCCAAGCTCCATTTTCACTGGGCTGCAGGAGGCCATTGCAGTCAAAAATGGGGCCTGCTGGCAGAGGGCTGACACGAGTGATGTCGAGCTGGCCACGCCCACCCAGCCCACCAAGGTCAAACACAACCCTGATGCGGCCCTCAATGAAATAGAGTTTGACATCCCTGTTCTAGTTTGATCATTTTCTTTGCGTGTTCTTTACATCTTTAGTTTTCCACACGTTTGAGAGTGGGTTCCTGGTTTTTGTTGTTGTTGTTGTTGTTATTATTGTTATTATTATTATTATTATTATTATTATGATGATGATGATGATGATGATGATGATGATGATGATGATGATGATGATGATGATGATGTTTTCTCACTATGACCATCAAGAAATTGACAAATATCAACAAGAAAATCCTGGGGCAAAAAAGAAACAGACCTCAATCCTAAAGGATATAGTGTTGAACTGACGCTTGTGAAAGTTTGGAAATTTTTTTGAAAAAAACATTTTCCCCATGTTTTTCCCTAATTGATCCCACCCACCCCCTTCCGTCCTGGAGGCATCTCTTCGATTTCAATTCTGGAAAAAAGTCCTGCTATTCCTGATCATCGGGTTATTGGATATGTAAAATCCTTTAAGAGAGCTGGTAACTATCTGCTGGGGTTCCAGGCAACCCATATAAAGAGTCAAACTCATCACTTCCTGTAGGAGTCATTCAGTTCCTGTCAGTCTAAAAGTCGATAAAATTTAAGCTATTATAAACCGGATTGCCTAAAGTAAATAAACAAAAAGCTCGGCTTGCTAATCTTCCTCGCCTCCTCTGCTTATGTTTCTTTCTCCTGTGCTGACACCAGCAAAAATGTTTCAGTGGAAATACAACAGGGCCAATTCATGTAATCTCACCTGCCCCATCAAGAAACACAGGGGGGGTGGTCTTTGCAAGAGTTTCTCAGCAAAATACCACTTGGAAAAGTGAGAAGGCAAGAGAGGGAGGGAGGGAGGGAGGGAGAGGGAGAGGGAGAGGGAGAGGGAGAGGGAGAGGGAGAGAGAGAGAGAGAGAGAGAAGACATTAAAATATCTGCAGGTTGGGTGATATATTGTATTCCAGCAGCAAGCGAGGTAAGAATGATTGCTCTCTTCGCCAATAAAATAAAAGCAGATTGAACTTCTGACCTGCACATAGTAATGGAAAGAGCCTCCTGAGTCCCAGGGAACTACAAAAGGAAGGTCAGTCTACAGCCCCTGTTGCAACTGGCTTTTCTTTTCCCAGCCTCAAACTTGTTTTCAGCTGACTAATGCAATGCAATGTATCAGAAACCCTTTTCCCCCTTTTTTCTGTGGCTATCCTTCTACAGAAATGAAAAGCTTTTTCTTGTCATCCTGCAACTGAGAAGCAGAAGTATAACAAATCACAATGATGGTGTGTGCAGGTAAACCGGAAGGATGAGAAGGTCACCTTCTCCTTGGCTCCTTGGATTGATGGTTTCCAAAGGTGGTGCTTTTTTGAAACCAGATGTGTGAATAAGACGAATAGTATGAGAGGTCCTTGTTACTCCCTGAGCTTGGTGGTTTTCTTGCAGACGTTTCATTACCCAAACTAGGTAACATCATCAGTGCTACCTAGGATGGGTAATGAAACATCTTCAAGAAAACAACCAAGCTCAGAAAGCGTCAAAGACCCCTCATTTCAACCCTGAGCTACAAATATTCTCCCTTATTGGTACAATAAGGCATTTCCATTATACAGGTAGACAGTCAAATGGATTCTTGCTTCCTTCTACGTGGTCTGATGAATAATAGCCTTTTGAAGATGCCACAAAGAGTCTCAGATAATCAATCCATAATGGGTTGAGTAATATTCTACTCACTGTCCCTACTCCCATTGCTCACTATTCCTAATCCAGTCTTCCGTTGCATGCCGGAACTCATGCAGGATATATAATTCAAAGCTCTATAAAGGATCTTGAAGACGCAGGAAAATCAGCCAAGCTTGGGAACATAATCCTGCCGCTCGAAACTGACAATTCAACACATTAGAGCATGAGGCAACAGTGTGAAAAAGGCAGGGGGCTGAGTTATTCTTGGAAATTTTGTAAAGCCTGTCTTTTAATTGTAACTGTAGGGTCCTTTTGTACATTCTACAGAAGCCCTTCCAGGTATTTAGAAAGAGAGAGAGAAGTCTTTCCGAGAATAAAGAGAGCTCTAATGTGACTGTGTCCTCACCAGCTTCTCTGAATAATGTGGAAAGTCTAGCTAGAGCGACTTGTAACGTTGTGTTCTTAACTATGTTTATGCCTGTTGGAATTCATCTTTGCAAGTCCTGGTTTGCTGCACCAATATACTTCCTGAAAATTGGGGGAATGGATGTACAGAGGGCAGAGGGGCACTGCACTTTCTTTTCTTTTCTTTTTCTCAAAGGCTTACTTTGCATGTCTCTATTTCACCTGCTTCTTCTTTTTTTAATTATTTTTATTAAACATATTTCATCATTTTATATCACATTTACAATCTTTACAGCGCTCCAGCATCAATCGTATTCATATATACATAGCAATTACATTTCTTATTCTTCTTTTAACTATATACATTGCCTTTGGACTTTAGTATACCTCTTAAATTACCTTTATATTTGATCTTTACTCCTATTTTCTAACCATTTATACCATGTGTCCCAGACCAAACAGTATTCCTTTTCCCTTCTTTCTTTTAATTCCAATGTTAGCCTGTCCATCTCCGCACAATCTAACACCTTTTTTAAATCACCATTCCATCGGAGGTCGTGCTGTCCTGTTTCCAGTTTTGCGCATAGGCAATTCTAGCCACAGTTGTTATGTGCAATATAATATATTGAAGTTTCTTATTGTAGTTTCCTCTTATTATCCCTAGTAAAAATAATTCGGGTTTTAACTCAATTCATTGACTCGTAATTTCCTCTAACCATTTTCTTATTTTAGTCCAGTACTTCCTGGTTTCTGGACATGACCAGCTTCTTATTGTATATGTCCCTTCAAGTAAATGATGACTCCTGGTTCTAGTCCTTGAAGTTTTTCTTGCTAAGATTTCAGAAGTGGTTTGCCATTGTCTGCTATCTAGGGCAGAGAAATAGAGTGACCCAAAGTCACTTAGCTAGCTTCATGCATATGGTGGGATCAGAACAGTGTGTCCTTGTTTCTAGCCTTAACCCTGGGGTGTCAAACTCAATTTCACTGAGGGCTGCATCAGCATTATGGATGACCTCAAAGGGCCAGTTGCACATAAGACCATGATGACTAACAGCAGCTGGATGGACATGGAAAGGTGGGTGTGGCTGGCTTGACGACACCTTCTGTGTGGGCCCAGAGGAGTGCTCAGCCAGGCTGGGGTGGGCTGGGGCCGGCCCCTCGCCATTTCCAGGGTGGACCCATGGGCCAGATTTAACCACATCACGGGCTAGATCTGGCCCGCGGGGCTTGAGTTTGACATGTCTGTCTTAACCACTGCACCAAACTGTCCCTCTCTCATGTTTCTTATTCCAAGGACATTCTTCACTTCCTTCCCCTCACTGTCCAGTTACTTCTCTTTCCATAATGGAGGAAAACACAGTGCTGAGTTTTAGGCAAACGTAAGTAAATTAGATTTTCCTATCAGCAAATTAAGGGGTGTTGATGGCTCAGTGGTTAAAGACACTGAGTTTGTCAGCGGAGAGCTGATAGCTCAGGTTGGAGATCTGAACTTTGTGCAATGGGGTGAGCTCCTGTTATTTGCTCCAGCTCCTGCCCACCTAGCAGTTTGAAAGCATGCAAATGAAAGTAGATTAATAGGTACCACTTCAGTGGGAAGGTAATAGCATGTGGTGCACGTTTTGTGTATAGTCCTGCTGTCCACATGACCATGGAAGTGTCTTCGGACAATGCTGGCTCCCTGAGCCAAGAAATGGAAATAAACACCATGCCCTAGAGTTGGGCATGACTGACAGGGAAATCTTTATCTTTATCAGCAAATTATTTCCTAAATGAAGCTAGTTGTACTATGGTTTCATTCAAGCACCAACCCAAAGAATACTTTCTTAGAAAGGCTTACAGTGCTAAACTTAGTGTTTCTCTCTCTTTGCCGATTCCTTCCAATTTATAAAACTATCTGAACCCAACAACCCCTCATGTGAGACTTTGGACCATATGGAGGAGGACAAATCACATGCCTTTTTTTTTTGTCTTAATACAAAATAGGTCTAGATTTAAATCTGATTTCTCTGTCACATTAAATCCCAAGAATAATAAGAATCATCCAGTTTAAACCACAGGCTCAACTGACAGCTGTTTCTTTCCACAGTAGAGAATTAATGGCAAACCCATCAACAGAAGACTGACATTGTTGCATTATTATGCAGTATTAAAGTCAACTTAGAATCATGTTGTACTCCTGGGGATCACATGTGAATCTGTGTAGAGTCCAGGCAGCACTATGGAAGTGACCATTGTCATCTTCTGGTTTATTGTTCCACTTCCTATCCCAAAGGTGCTTTTTCAGGAGGCAACTGGACTTTCTTGTTTTTTCTTTTGAAGACGTTTCGCTTCTCATCCAAGACGTTTCTTCAGCTCTGACAGGGGAATGGAAGGATTTATATTCCTTGCAGACAGCTGGTAATTTGCATCTCCCCCCCCCCAATCCTTTTAGAGGGTTGTTGAAGCACTTGCAGGTTTCTCTGTGTCCTCAGGGTCACCTGAGTAGTGCTAATGGTTCCTGTAGTCTGCAATTTTTCCTCTGGAAATCTGGAAAAATAAGAAAGTCCAGTTGCCTCCTGAAAAAGCACCTTTGGGACAACCATGACCTGGATGACTGAGAATCTCTACAGACGTTCCACTTCCTAGTTTTCCAGGAAATTCAGGACTTCCTACATGATCTTGCACCCCAAGGCCAATCAAAATTGGCTAGAGGTGGTGCTACAACTTCAGGTACTGTGATAGCTGGATCTATTTAGTCTGTTCCATATCTCTCTAGCCCGAAGATTTATTTATTTTTAAATCATATTTAAATATGTATTTTAATGCATTTCTAAATGCATTTTTCATCAATCGGTATAATATCACCTTTTTACCCATTTAGCTGAGAACTGTGCATCCAACAGATACCTAAATTCAAATCATGCATTAGCCAAGAAAATTCACAAAATTCAAATCCCACAAACAGCCCTATTTATCATCATTGCTTGCAAATTAAGAGTCTACATTTGCACCAGTGTTTATCAAGCACTGCCAGCAGCCAATGTCATCCTGTCAGTGAAACTAAATCCTGAAGTGCATAGAAATGCACACAAAATTGGAAACTAATTTGAAGTTATTATTTCCCCTGAAGATAATCAAAAGATATTCAGAGTGAAAACTTCTAAGCAATAAGCCATCCTGAAGAAGCAATCTCTTACCATATAATTCCAAGCTACAAAATAGCCATCTTTGGGTAAAAGTCAAATTAAAGCTATCTATGCAGACTTTGCTTTTCCATATCTGATACAGTGAGATTTAGCAGCTGTTTCTGCAGGAAATAGATCAAAAAAATCAATATGGAAACACATGTACAAAGAAGTCAATGACCAGCAGCAAGGTCTGGTCACACTACAAAAAAGATGTTGAGACTCTAGAAAGAGTGCAGAGAAGAGCAATCAGGATGATTAGGGGACTGGAGACTAAAACATATGAAGAACGGTTACAGGAACTGGGCATGGTTAGTCTAGTGAAGAGAAGGACCAGGGGAGACATGATAGCAGTCTTCCAATATTTGAGAGGCTGTCACAGAGAGGAGGGGGTCAAGCTATTTTCCAAAGCACCTGAAGGCCAGACAAGGAACAATGGATGAAAACTGAACAAGGAGAGATTCAACCTAGAAATAAGGAAATATTTTCTGACAGTGAGAACAATCAACCAATGGAAGTTGTGGGCGCTTCATCACTGGAGGTTTTCAAGAAGAGATTGGACTGCTATTTGTCAGAAATGGTGTAGGGTCTCCTGCTTGGGCCGGGGTGTTGGACTGGATGACCTACAAGGTCCCAACTCTGTTAATCTGTAAGGAAGGTGATGGACTCAATTTCACTGGTGATAGGTATAGCATTGGAAGACCTGAAGGACCAGGTTGGAGACAAATTTTCATTGAGAAGAATCTATCCATGTGGTTGCTAAGAGTCAGTGCTGATCTGGTGGCACAATATCAATCCTCAATGGAAATACACACATATATGGATAAGTTATCTGAGATAATAATAGCAACAACAGAAATTATAATAGCAACAACAGAAATAATAGCGACAACAGAAAAAGCTAATACAATCCTGGCTTGTATCAACAGAGGTATAGAATCAAGATCACATTAAGTACTAGTACCACTTTATAAAACTCTAGTAAGACCACACCTGGAATACTGCAACCACTTTTGGTCACCGTACTACAAAAAAAGATGTTGAGACCTTGGAAAAAGTTCAGAGAAGAGCAACTAAGATGATCAAAGGCCTGGAGACTAAAACATATGAAGAACGACTGCAGGATTTCGGTTTGGCTAGTCTAAAGAAAAGAGGAATTAGGAGCGACATGATAGCAATATTCCAGTATTTGAGGGGCTGCCACAAAGAAGAGGCGGCCAAATTATTCTCCAAAGCACCAGAGGGCAGGACAAGAAACAATGGTTGGAAACTAACCAAAGAGCGAAGAAACCTGGAATTCAGGAGAAACTTCCTAACAGTGGGGACAATTAACCAGTGAAATAGCTTGCCTCCAGAAATCATGGGCGCTCCATCACTGGAGCTTTTTAAGAAGAAACTAGACAGCCACTTATCTGAAATAGTATAGGTTCTCCTGCTTGAGCAGGGGGCTGGACTAGAAGACCTCCAAGGTCCCTTTCAGCTCTATTCCTATTCCTAATTCCCATTCCCCATCCCATCCCATCCCATCCCATCCCATCCCATTGTTGATTTTTCTGCATATGCATACACATGTACAGTACAGTATATTTCTGAGTGTATGGATATATTCTAAATTTAGGGGGGGAGAAGCCTCAGAGAAGTTTTTGCTTTTGTATTCTATTTCTGTCTGGCCATCTAGTGTTACTATTTTGTCCTCATAATACTGTTGTTACCTAGATCCCTTGGCCAGATTAATCTCTGCGAAGGGCATTAAAAGTGAAGCAGTCACTACTTCCTTAAGCTCCATCTTTTTCCAGTGTGTAAAACGTGTAAAAAGCATTAGAATACTTAAAATGATTTCGAATTTTAAACTGTAGCATGCACACATGTCTGCATGCACACAAACCTATGAAAAATAATTGAATCTTTCACTGCTTGCTTACATATCGCACATCATCTTTCATCTCAGCCAGAAGAGCAAGTGGTCAACTGCCTAAAAAACACTGAGTTTGATCTATGATTTTCAAAACATTTTCAAGTGTTTCAGAGGGTTTTTTTTGCATTTTGCAGTCAGAAATGTGATTTTTGCCAGTTAAAGCCAGATAAAGCAAACCCAGCCTGAATTCCAAGAGAACAGTGCAACTGATGTCCTATTTTTTTTTCTAGAACCATCAACCAAACTCCAGCAGGTGTGCTTCCTGTTGATTTCCAGTGATTAGCTCCTAACAAGGTTTAGGGAAACATAAAAAGATTCCTTGCATCCTTAATCACAGAAATTTAGGCATCAGACTTGCCAATTTGTTGTCTTTCACTAGCAAAGTGGTCCTTTTAAAAGGGAATCCATCTATATACGATTCAAACTCTCCCGTTCGTTTGTAACTTTCGGTTGGGTGAAACTGGGCATGAATCCATAGTGCTTCAAATGGGCTAATTTAAAGAACGTCTCCAAAATTTGGATCCATTCCTCCAGGGGGACTGAAATTTGGCAAAGGTGTGGCTGCTTCACCACCATCGTAGGCATGTGATTGTCGTTTCCAATGCTTCCTGCCAGCTTCCCACAAGGAAAGTCAAAGGGAAAGCTGGTAAGAAGTTGGAAGTCACTTCTGTTCCCACTACGCTTTTGCCCATCTGCTGTCATTCTGCTTCTCTCTTTAGGCAATAAAATATGTATGAAACAATGATCCAACAGGTTACGGGTTATCGTGTGTGTGTGTGTGTGTGTGTGTGTGTGTGTGTGTGTGTACACACACACACACACACACACACACACACACATCCATCCACTAGACAACCCATAACCTGTTGGGTTATGTGTATGTGCATATATGTATGTATACACATATACACACATACACACACACACACACACACACACACACGTATCAGATACTTAGAGGCTGAGGGTTTGGCAGCACAAGGAAACAACAGCCAATCGCTGGCCATCAACAAACCAACCAAATAATAGGAAGGCACCACATAAACACGACACATAGTAGAGAGAAATTCCCTGAAGATGGGCTCCAGCATGAGTCTAAAAATCCTGATGACTGACCCAGATTGAATCATGCAACATTATCCTAGGAGACATATATTTGCCTTCATTTATTTAAAAAAATGTAGGTAGGTAGGTAGGAAGGAAGGAAGAAAGAAAGAAAGAAAGAAAGAAAGGAAGGAAGGAAGGAAGGAAGGAAGGAAGGAAGGAAGGAAGGAAGGAAGGAAGGAAGGAAGGAAGGAAGGAAGGAAGGAAGGAAGGAAGGAAGGAAGGAAAGAAAGAAAATGAGATTTCATTTCCAAAAATAAAATTTCCAGAAAATAATATAGACCTTCTATCTCTACCACGAGTAACATGGGGTGGGGATGGGAGGTGGAGGGTGGCATTCTTCAAAGAACTCAGAGAAATCTTCCTCTTCAAAAGGAAAATAAAAAGAGAAAATGCACCACGCAGAGAAAGTCCTGCAGTGCTTAGGCAATAGTCTAACAAGAGCGGAAAAAAAAAAGGAAGGAAGGAAGGAAGGAAGGAAGGAAGGAAGGAAGGAAGGAAGGAAGACCAAAAATGCTATGGCTCTGAAAGAGTTGATGAGCCAGCAATTTAGCTAACTGCATGATTGAACAATTCATTTGCATCAGATTAGCACAGAAATGCTATTTTCTCCATGCAACATCAAGCGAGGGTCGAAGCAGAATGGAAATCTATCCTTTGTAACCAACAAGCAGTGAAAGAATTGTCTCCATCTACAGAAAAGCAGATAAAGCCAAAGCCACATAATTATAAAGAGAAAAATGGCAAATAATTTGATATAGACTAGATTGCGGTCCCTGTGTCACTCTGGAACAAGATCTGATCCCTTGTTGTTTCACTCACAAACATTTTTTAAGTGCCAACAATCAATGAAAATATTGGTGGCAGCCGTAAGACCATTATTAGACCATTATAAGACCATTATACAAACTATCTCTATCCATCTCTATCTATCATCTATCTATCTATCATCTATCATCTCTATCTAAGAGAAAGAAAATCTATCTATCTATCTATCTATCTGTCTGTCTGTCTGTCTGTCTATCTATCTATCTATCATCTATCTATCTATCTATCTATCTATCTATCTATCTATCTATCTATCTATCTATCTATCTATCTATCTATCTATCTATCTATCTATCTATTCTTGGTATCACTGTCAATATATGTCCCCTTTATGGCATTAATATAATCCAGAGAAGTATAGAAACAGTGAAAGGAAAACCCTAGAACAGACCTTACATTTTCTTCCAATTTTAGAGGCTAATTTTGTCAAGTAAAAAACAACCTTATCTATCATACAAAGCTTACCATGTGAATGAGAATCCTGGAAAATCAGGCTCCTACATTATATGGAGAGCATACAAAAATAGAGGGCATGCTGGATGGGGAATTCTGGGACTTGAAGTTCACAGGTCTAAAGCTGCCAAGGTTGGACACCGTCGGAGCAGAGGGATCCTCAGAAGAAGTTTAAAGAACAAAAGGCAATAGATGATGTGGTTACTCTCCTGCCTTTAATTTTTTTCAGATGTTCCTTGTTTTCTTTTTCCCTCTGCAGAAAGTGGCTTGTTCGAAAAGGAGTAAGTGCAACAAGCATGTCTAAGCCAGGGGTGGGTTCTAACTTACCTCGCTGCCGGTTCGCTTCCTCCCGCGCCGTGTGAGCACACCTCATGAGTGTGTGCGCGCATCACGCGCGCATGCGCATGCCCAGTGCAAAAATAAAAATAAAAAAATGAAAACCAAGATGGCGACACATGCGCACTGCCGGAAACTCGGCTTCTGCGCATGCACAGAAGAAATTTTTAAAAAAAAAATTCCCAAAAATTTCCCAAAATTCCCCCCCAAATTAAAAAAAATTAAAAAAAAAGATGGCAGCGTCCACGGACCGGCACCGACCGAACCGGCTCTGTGATGTCATCATGACATCACCAGCGGGTCGCTACCAGTTCGGGCGAACCGGTCTGAACCGGGAGGAACCCACCTCTGGTCTAAGCTAAAGCCTAACATTCACAGTGGAATGATTCAAGAAGCACAGGGGGTCTGCAGGGTATGATTAAAATAACTCCCTCCCCCCAAAAAAGATGTTGTGGCTGCCACCTTGATTTTTTTAAAAATCACACCCTGCAGAACGTGGGTGAAGAGGCAAAACAATGTTTGCATTGCTTGAACCTGGTTTTTTTTTTTAATCTTTTATTTTCTTTATGGTGAAATACTATTATCTGAATTTCTGTAGTATTTTGTGCTTGTTTCACCTTTACATCTTTTAATGTTTAACTATAACAGCTTATTAAAATAGCTCTGTTTCCAGACCCAGTAATACTCAGAATGAGATTATGAGACAATCTATATCCATCCATCCATCCATCCATCCATCCATCCATCCATCCATCCATCCATCCATCCATCCATCCATCCATCTATATCTATATAAAATGAGGGAAAAAATGGTCCAAA
>QLTV01002540.1:60630-72520 GCA_003457575.1 Thermophis baileyi | reverse complement strand
CTATCTCTATCTCTATCTCTATCTCTATCTCTATCTCTATCTCTATCTCTATCTCTATCTCTATCTCTATCTCTATCCATCCATCCATCCATCCATCCATCCATCCATCCATCCATCTAGCATCTCCTGTTCCAACAGGGTATGTAACTCTAGTAGATAGTGAATATCTGTCCCATATTTGAGATTCTTGATTTGATTTGATTTTTTGAATTATACCAATGCAAATATTATATACAAAAGTAGCATAGACCTCTGACCCGACGGAAATAAAAAAAATGTAAGACATACAATAGTTATCATTACAGTAACATGCCTGAAATTAGCAGCAGAAATCCTGTAATTTAATCCAAAAGAAATCAAAGTCAAAACAAATTCAGTAGGGAATTTAAAGGTTTGGGGCTTTTGAAGATGCATACAGTTATGTTTTCATTGGGTTATATGACTCATCATAACCAAGCATTTAAAAACAACAACAACAATTGTCACTTCTTGGATAAATCACCAGAAGCTAGAATCAGCAAATCTGCTAAGTCATAAACAATATTTTACAAATCATAAATACTAGATTTACATAATGAACAAAGCCCGAAGCAAAGAAATCCTATTTAGGTTTGGTACAATACCTGAACCCAATCTTTGTCAGAAACAAAATTTGAAGATAATATTTATGCTCTTTCAGCCAACAAAACATCTGAAAATTTAAATAAAGACAACATAAAGACAAAAAATATGTAAACACATTTTTCCCATGATCAGTCTAGAAAAGAAATTGAATAATTATGAATTTCTGAAGAGCTTTCTTTCCACAAACTGCCCCCTGCCATCCTTTTATTTAGTATAGCCAATTGTTCATGATTTCTCTTTCTGGTAAATCTGATGGTATTCTTCTCCGCTCCTTCAAAATGTCATATATTCTATCCTAAGACTTATAATGATGGTAGTATTTGAAGAAACGTTTTATAGGCATCATATTTAACAATACAGTCAATAATACTAGTCCATTTAATCAGTCAACTGTTTCTCCAGAGTGGACAGTGGAGTTCCTTAGGTCAGTCTCTCAGACCCCATTAAACAAGATTTAGTCATTATTTGTGACCCTGCTGGACAAACGTAAAGATCAATTAACACCTTCCAGACTGGGCTTTATATCTATATATCTACTGGCAGAATAGGATTATCTGCAACCGCTAGATTCAAGGAAAGTCTTATTTTATTTTATGCTCTCCATTTTTGCACTCTGTCAACACACTTCCTTTCACTGTTAACGGCTTCCAGCCACACTATAGCTAATCATCACAACATTTTAAGGCAAAATAAACATTTTCTGTCAGCTAGCGGGAATCCTAATCATTATAGCTGTTAGGAGACATTGCTTCCAAATCTCTTGAGGAAAATTGTGATCCTTTTCAAGAAATCTGAAAGACAGTTATTCCGCACGTGAACTGTACAGAAGTGGAAATTTTGATTTCCTGGGTTCTACGTCTTCAACAAGGTCAAATAGGCCGTAGCTATTTGATGGTCACATGAATGTTCTTCCTTTCTGATATGTACATGAATGTGTAGATATTTAATCATCAAAACTCAGTGATCAATCAATCTTTCCTTTTACTAGTTGCCAAGCTGAGGCATATGTTTTCATGGACTGAAGCCCAGATTATTCTAAATAACTGTTGTAAGGCTTGAGGTTCCCACAAAGTATTTGTTAATTTTCTAAACTTTTCACTAATTTATCTGGCCATATCTATCACATTCTCCCAACATTCTAATGAAAAGAACAGCCAGATAACATTGTCATGTTTGTTGCTCTTGTTATTATGTTATGAAGTGTGTAGACTCTAGAAAGAGTGCAGAGAAGAGCAACAAAGATGATTAGGGGACTGGAGGCTAAAACATATGAAGAACGGTTATAGGAACTGGGCATGGCTAGTCTAGTGAAGAGAAGGACCAGGGGAGACATGATAGCAGTCTTCCAATATTTGAGAGGCTGCCACAGAGAGGAGGGGGTCAACCTATTTTCCAAAGCACCTGAAGGCCAGACAAGGAACAATGGATGGAAACTGATCAAGGAGGGATTCAACCTAGAAATAAGGAGGATTTTTCTGACAATTTGAACAAAATGCATAATACATTAAAAATGCAATATAATTTGGATAAAAAATCAAAATGAAAATCAGCATCAGTGATCTATGTGCATACCTACACAAATACTGAGTGGATGGTGGGGAATGAATCAACCTGTTGAGAACTCTCTCTACTCTGGGAGCCCTAGAGAAGATTCTAGTCCTCCTGATGTCATCTTTTGAAGGAACTTCAGAAGGGTCTGGTCTAGTGTTGAAAGCCAGACAGTTTTGTGGTTCCTAAACTAACTCCATTTCAGACCCTGAAAACATCTTTCCAGTTGGAATGATCTGAGAGAAGTTGACCTCAAGATGAAGAATTTCAAAAGCCACTTTGCTGGACTATTACCAATTGTGTACATTGCTGACTCCTAATGATAAGAGTCTGAGGAAATTTCTCATGGTACTGTTCTTACAAGTAGTACAAAAAGCTTGATCTTTTAATGCCTTTAAAAAAACTCCAATAGGCATATACTATCATGGAAGTTGAATAAAAAAAAAATCAACATGACTATACACTCTTATTATAAAACATCACAACTTCACATGCTTTGCATGTTTACCAAGACAGACACTAGTAATGTCATTGTTGTTACTTTTAGGAAGGCAGGCAGAAGCACTAAACCCATCTGAATCAGTTTCCATTGCAAAGAAAATTAACTATTTTTTTCCAAATCAAAGAAAGCTTACCAGTGCAAAGAAATCTGAATTGCTTGATTTTCATATAATTAATATTACTCCTCTAGGCCCTGTCATACAGGAGAGAGAGGGTCTCAATTTGGTCTTCAGTTTAGGCAGTGGTGAAATCCATTTTTTTTTACTACTGGTTCTGTGGGCGTGGCTTGGTGTAATGAGCCGAGGTGGCGCAGTGGTTAGAGTGCAGCACTGCAGGCTACTTCAGCTGACTGCTAGCTGCAGTTCGGCGGTTCAAATCTCACCAGGCTCAAGGTTGACTCAGCCTTCCCTCCTTCCGAGGTGGGTAAAATGAGGACCCAGATTGTTGGGGGCAATATGCTAACTCTGTAAACCGCTTAGAGAGGGCTGTAAAGCACTATGAAGCGGTATATAAGTCTAAGTGCTATTGCTA
Organism: Thermophis baileyi; assembly: GCA_003457575.1. NCBI lineage: Eukaryota > Metazoa > Chordata > Lepidosauria > Squamata > Dipsadidae > Thermophis > Thermophis baileyi. The sequence continues at coordinate 69,316 of QLTV01002540.1, read as the reverse complement.
TTGCTATGTGGTGCGGCTTGGTGGCCGTGGCTTGGAGGACGTGGCAGGGGAAGGATACTGCAAAATCTGCATTCCCACCCCACTCCAGGGGGAAGGATATTGCAAAATCTCCATTCCCACCCCACTCTGGGGCCAGTATTTGCCGGTTCTCCGAACTACTCAAAATTTCCGCTACAAGTTCTGCAGAACCTGCTGGATTTCACCCCTGAGTTTAGGCCAGGGGTCGGCAACCTTAAACACTCAAAGAGCCACAAAGGTCCTAAACTGAAGCCCCCTGTTCAATTCTGGAGCCGACCGGAAGTCCGGTTCCCCCATCATAGAGTCTCCTCCTAGTGCGGCGTCCTTTTTCCTCTACTTGTCCTAACTGAAAGCCCTATCAATTGTGGAGCCGACTGGCAACAGGGAGCCACAGCAGAGGGATGAAAGAGACACATGCGGCTCCAGAGCCGCGAGTTGCTGACCCCTGGTTTAGGCAGTAATATATGTGGAATAATACCAATCCCTTTTTAGTCTTGGTTGGCTACATGTTAATACTGGAGTCATCCCCAGACAGAATTTATAAACGTGAAACCCAGAATAGTTTGATAACCACATTTCATTTCCTTTCTTTCACTTCTGGACTGAGGACTAGAAAATGGTGGCAGATACACAACGCTCTTCTAAGATCAAAAACTTGGTAAAAAGGTAGATGAGTTATTTTCAGTTCCACCTTAGCTAAGAAACTTTGAGAAATATCGCAGGGATATTTGATGCACACTCCATCATTGTTTTTATTGCTTTTCCTGCTAGAAAGGATATTGAATATTTGTAATCAAAATTCAGATGAATATTCCTTTAGGAACTTTGAAGGAAAACGCACAATTGAACAGTAGGCTTCCTCCCTACCCTCATTCAAAAAACAACATCTTTCTAAATGTCACAACGCTCTTAAAACTTCTCTATTTTTTAATATTTTAAAGTTCAGTTATATATTTATACTTTAGTGCCCACGAAGAGAGCTTTCTGAGGAATGGATTTTAATACTTGCAGAGTTATGCTACCTGCCTGCCATTAGTTTTTGTTTCAATTACACTTTTATACATTCTTTTTCCCCCCATACTTAAGAAGGAACCCATAAATTCATTCCTGAATAGTGTTGCCCTTAGGTTTCAGCTACTATAGGCTGAGATCAGGGGGATAGCTGGATATACTGTCTTCTCTACCTACAGCAGAGTGATTTTCTTTTTCTTTCTTTTTAAATCCGGTGAAGCAAAGTCTTCAAACGTAGGGGAACTGAAGAAGCTTCTCGGCTGAGAAGCAAAATGTTTTCAAGAAAACATCGTGTTGTGGACATCCTGTAAAAAGTGCCATTCAGGTGATCTATTTTGCAGTATGTCCTTTGGAGCTCTGGGCCAATGGGGAAAAAAATTGTAAGAAGGGAAAAAAAATAATTCAATATCTGTTTAGGGGCCAGAAAACATGCTTTTAAAATATTTATTAGCAGTGAGAATAAGTGTTACTTTAGAGGATTCTCCTTTTATGACTTATTTTTCTTCCTCTCCTTTTCTTTCTGCTTCCTTTAGAAACTAGTTCACACTTTCCCATGGTGGTAATAATTCCTTCCCATCACACACAATGTTGGAGACACCGCCTTTTCAGTCGGGTTCCTCCGTCCCTCTTTGTTCACCTACTTTGCAGCGAACATGGAGAAAGGAGGAAGGCACATCTTGAAAAGTGACCGCAAAGAAGGTTGTAAAGAAAGATCAGGAGGAGAAACAGGGTCACAAGATGGACTACAAAGGATTACAGCCCCCAGGAGAAGGAAGCTGTGGAAAATATTCTGAACAGCAAGTCAGCCTCTTTGTTCTATCCACAAATGCCCAGAAACAATTCTGTATATTTCCATTCACCAACTTTCTTTTTTTTGAAACGGAAGAGTATTTTTTAAAAAAATTATCACAATAAGTAAACTAATGGTTTTGAATTGCAAAAATGTATATAGCAATAGCACTGAGACTTATAGTATATACCGCTTCACTGTGCTTTACAGCCCTCTCTTTAAGTGGTTTACAGAGTCAGCATATTGCCCCCAACAATCTGGGTCCTCATTTTACTGACCTCAGAAGGATGGAAGGCTGAGTCAACCTTGAGCCTGGTGAGATTCGATCTGCCAAATTGCAGGCAGCCGGCAGCCAGCAGAAATAGCCTGCAGTACTGCATTCTAACCACTGCGCCACCACAGCTCTCTGTATGTATGTGTTTGTGTATGTAGCAGATTTATTTTATTTATTTATTAAATTTATTGCTTTCCCCTCTTACCATAGGGTAACACTCTATATTTATGTATGTACATCTACATCAATATTTATATCTACAGCTTTCTGTTTGTTTCTACTTCTCTTTCATCTCTCTCTCTTTCTCTCTCTTTCTCTCTCTCCATCTCACTCTTTATCTATGCATCTCTCTCTATTCACCTATCTATCTATCTATCTATCTATCTATCCATCCATCCATCCATCCATCCATCCATCCATCCATCCATCCATCCATCCATCCATCCATCCATCTCTCTCTATTTATCTCTCTATCTCTCTCTCTCTCTCTCACACACACACACACAGACACACACACACACAAATTATACAAAGTGAGTATAAAACAGAGGTGGGATTCTCATAATTTCCCTACCAGTTTGCCCAGCGCATGCACGCTCGCTTCGGTTATGGCCGCGCCTCCCACGCATGCAGATGGCCTTCCATGCATGCGCTTTACTCACACGTGCGGCTTGCACGCATGTGCATGGCTTGAAAACATGGCTAAATAGGACAGCATAGCACTGGGGCGGGTGGGCGGGGCGGGCCCACTCGCAGGTCGCTACTACCAGTTCGCCCAAACCGGTCCAAACCGGCTGAATACCACCTCTGGTATAAAAACTGTAAAAAGCTAAGTAACTGATATAACCAGCCACTGAAGATGCCTCACCCACTTTCATTTATGAGGTGCACCAGGACATCTCAAATGCAATCATCCTTTAATAGGTTTTCACTCACGAAGTCCTTTCTAAATGTCTGGGTTGGTACATATCAAATCTATCTATCTATCTATCTATCTATCTATCTATCTATCTATCTATCTATCTATCTATCTATCTATCTATCTATCTATCTATCATTCTCAGTAAATGTTAGGAGTGGCAGAACACTGTCTTTCAAGCTAATTTGAGGTCAGATGTAGGAGACACTTTTAATGAGTTTTGTAGGCTGCCTAAAACCTTTGTTATTCTAGGTGAGGAAAAAATATATACAGCAAAGTCAGAAATCAGTCACGGAGACCAACAAACAGTATTAAGCAAAGCCATTGAGAAGAGCGATAAAGGGCTTCATATATATATATATATATATATATTAAACACTAGCCTAACAAGGCAAGTGGCCCAGGTTCTAATCCCATAAGGGTGTGGCTAGCTGATGAGAGCTAAATAGCTTGAAATAGAGCTATACTAGTCTCCCTTTATTTATGTAAAAATATGTTTTATATATATATATATAAAACACACACACACACACACACACACACACACACACACTATATATATATATATAACATATATGTGTGTGTGGGGAGGGGGTTATATTTAAATGGCCTGCAACTCTTCACCATGTATTATTTCACACCTGATTTTTGATTCTTTAAACACTATCTTGTTTGGTCTATTTTAGTATATCTTGGAGAGATGATCAATTGTTGCCTTCCTTCTTCCTGGATTAAGTGCTACCTCACAGGAAGATCATCACAAACATAAGCAAAGACCAGTTCAGCTAATTTAGGGAACTGGCCATTTGTAGATCTGAGATCATGAATAACCCTTGTTAAAATGCTTCAACATTTTCTCTAACCATTTTCCCTCAGGAAGCTAAAAAATAGAACCTTTGGTAGCACGTAAACAAAGCACACTTCCTTTGTTGCAAACTTACTTCATGGCAAGAAAACCTGTCTTTGAAAAACCTCTTTGCAAATCTCTAAACCTCAAGAATATAATTCACAACCCTAATGCTAGCTTTCAGGGAAAAGACCCTTGAAATTTTATTCCCCAAACTGTTTAAATGTCTTGACACAGGTTTACTGGTTTTCTTCTGCATATGTGAAAAATAAATTTATAGGGTGTACTGTTTTTTTGAGAGATAAGGTGCAATATTGCATATTTTGCAAATTCTTACCCATTTTAGATTTGTTCACATAGCAAGATCATAGAAATGTAGAACCATAGGACTGATCATCTAGTCCATCCCCCTGCCCAGGGCAGGAATCCTTATACCACCCTGGAAAAATGATTGTCCAATCTTTTTTTTTTTTTTTTTGGAAGACCTTCAATGATGGAGCACCCACAATTTTGGGATGCAAGCTGTCCCATTGATTAATCGTTCTCACTGTCAGCTATAGTTAAGAATACAATAGAAATACTCAGGAATGGAGTGATGGTTATTTTTGAAATCAAACCTTTGAAATGAAACATTGCTTCCATGCTATGCTTTAACTCTTGAAGAAATTATATTTGCTTGGGTTTCAAATATTATTGTTTGAACAAATACTGAGACTTAATAAGTTTTCTTAAGTGGCAGAAGATGTTCAATTTAATGAACATGGACTGACCCAGGCAAAATGCTTACGTATTTCCTCTATTTCAGCAAACACTATTTATTTTGCTTTTTGACAAAATTTAAGAGGGCATAAAATGATTGAACCTTGCCCTGTATCATAATTTAAACAGCCTAATTGTCATAGTGAATTTATTTTCTTCATGATATCCAAAAGATTTAGTTGCTGGATATATAAAAAAAACGCTAGTTGCCTGATGTTCTTTGAACAGTAGATATTGAAAATTAAACTTGGAGATCTTAAACGTGAAATATATGTGTTAGCTAGAAACATCCTGTTTCTCTATCATGCATCATTTACTTTTCCATCTGATCTGTTAGTGAGCTTAACCATACTGTATGACATACTGAATATTTGCAGATCTGTTCTGAAGTTCACTAGCAAGATTGCATTGCTAGCAGCAATGATTGATAAGATCACCAGACTTATATCCAACCCCACCTTATTCAACGTAGAAGTGTATTAAAAGTTCTTAGATTCTAGGAGAGTTGATCTCAAAAATGGTAGTTGTAATGGATAGGATTTGTAATAGTTTAGCGCACCAGGTTACGGAAGCCTTCTCTGCAATTGTATTTCAGAATAAGAAATATAATTCATAACAGTAGTGAACACATTTCACCTATTAAATCTGCTTTTACAAATTATCCCAGAGGTGAAATGTCTACCAATGAAAAACCTTCAATAAAGAGATATCTCAATTTTAACAGTGATGAAACTGAATATATTGGTTATGAATTTATTTTAGGAGAAACAAAAGGGTAATTTATCCATGTTCAAACCACCTAAAGCTTTTAAAGAGCAGTGATAAATATTCCTAGGAAATGGTTAGAATTTTGCATTGTATCATCTCTTAATTGAACACCTAGGAACCTGCTGTGGATTTAAATAAATAATACACATCACCTGTGCCAACTTTCTAAAAATATTTGCAAAAATGCTTTAGATATATTCTGCATCTGGGAAGCAAGAGAAACTTATTACCAGATATTATTTGAAAGAAAAGCAAGTTTGTGTTATATTTTTCATAAAAGAACTAGGAATGATGTACAAACATACATAATTTGGGGTGAGGTGTAAACCCCAGGTGATTTCTTAAACGACCAGCATTCTGTGCCACATTTTTGTGCTATATAATTTTGTTCATTAAAGAAAAAGAAAATATCCTCTTAGTACTTTTAATGCTATTTACCACAATATGGTTAATCAGTTGGATACATCACCAAAATGTGTTGGGGAGATCCAGCAAGAATTGCATTAAACTCATCAATAAACTAGATTATCCTGTGTGCCCAGTCGATAAACTAGACAATTTTAATTGTGTTTATTTTACATGAAGAATGGATGTGTGTACAAGCTTAATTTTTGCTTCGTTTCTAAATTTGTCCTTTTCTTTTCTTTTTCCTGGTGTTCACGACTGACTTGATACATTTTATATAAATTTCTTCTAATTTAGTCAGTTTGTACATATTTATCAGGGAATTCCAGTTATGCAGATTTGCATTTGATACATGACCTTAATCAATAGTAAAATGTAGTATGCTTAAAAAAAAAAAGAAATTGGAGAATGACATTGCAAAATTCAGAAAAGTGAAAATATTGATGTATGACTATGATATGGTTTTGTTGAGAAAAAATAAATTATGGCAAAGGGTCATCTATGCATGCAAGTAGGCCTCCAGGTATACAACTATTTAAAATACTGTCAAGACTGACCTTTCTTTTGAAGATCTCCTAAAGTTAGTCCAATCATTATTTGGATAAAAGAGAGAAGAACTAACATGCAGAAGAGAAACGATGAGCTCTGAAAATTAATTTCAGTGTGTGGATAGCAGACTGAGCAAATACAGCTCTCCATCACTTTTTAAAATATGTATTTAAAATATAACTGAACACATGTCCCTAAATTGGAGCCAAGCATGCAGATTGGTCTAAACCCAATTTAAGAAAATCTTAAAAGTTATCCTTTGATGTGCTTCTTCCTTCAAGTTTGGAAACTTGATCATTCTACTCCTGAGTACATTTTTGCCTTCCATGGCACTGATTTGAAAGAGTAGCGAAAACATAAATCTAAATCTAACCCCTTTTATTCGGCTTTACCATAGAGAAGTTGAAGTTTCTACATTATTATTTTTTTAAAAGGCAAAACAGAACTAAAAGAGTTTAAGAACCAATGCTGGGAAAATGCTCAATGGGATCTGTGGGTATGTGTGTTATGCCCATTGCTCAAGTTAGAGTATTCTAGTTCCTTCTCTTTTTTTACAACTGCATGTTATAGCCTGACCCATAGTTAAAATGTACATATTGGAATTCTTGGTGTATCACTCGCTACATTTGCTCAACATGGTGTGGGAAAAAGATCTTGAAAGTGGCGAGATGGGTCAGCGTGTGCACAAAACGTACACACAAATAGCAATAGCACTTAGACTTATATACTACTTCACAGTGCTTTACAGCCCTCTCTATGTGCAATATGTAGCATATTGCCCCAACAATCTGGCTCCTCATTTTACCGACTTCAGAAGGATAGAAAGTTGAGTCAACCTTGAGCTGCTCAGAATCGAACTCCTGGAGTGAGAAGTGAGTTAGCCTGCAGTACTTCATTCTAACCACTGCGCCGCCACGGCGCATACACAGGATAGATGCTATTGATAAATGTTATAGCAAAAAAATATTAATATGTTTAGAACCATGATAAAATGCTCATCACTTCCCTACACTGCCTGGAGGACTTACTGATGCTGGCCGGCACAATACATCCTAGTATGAAATAAATAGCATGGACTTTGTGCCTGGAAAAAACAAATAAACATTCATTTCATTACCGTTTGGGTCCCCCCCCCTTTTTTTTTTAGACCAAATGCCTGGAGACATAAAGACCATCATCCTCTACAGAATTTATCATTTCTTCAAAGTCCCAATTTTCTTTGTCTCCCAAAGATATTGAAGGGGAAGAATTTAGAAGAGGGATAAACAGCTGAGAGGCTTCAATACATCTATCTTTCTCAAAACTCAGGACATCATTTCAAGATTATGTCTTTTTTGTGACCATTAGAGGTGTTCAATTTTTGAAGCAAACTTTGGACAGATCTCTTCACTTCATGGGACAGTTGAGACTCAGAACAATTGTGGGCAGTAAAGGGGTCAGAAATCGGATAACTTTTGGATGGAGAGAATATACTAGGAGACATTATTTTTTGTGGTTAGTTACAACACCTGGCTAGTTAATAAAACTGCAGCCATTCTCTTTCTCCAAAGTTCTTTTGTTCCCCTACAAATATTCATTGTTTCTGTTTTATCTTTCTTAGTTTTTCATTTTCCTAAGGTCTTGGATATTCAAACCAGTCTTTTTTCCAATCTATGTTGGGTTGCTTGCAGAAAGATTTTTAGGAAAATGTCAGTCTAGTAAAGCAGAGTCCAGGACCAGGCACAGACCTATTTCTATTCAAAGAAATATGAGCAGAACATTTTTCAACCCTTGTCATTCAATGGGACAAGGTAAGAGTCCATGAGTCTGGGAAAATGATATTCATACTCTCTTTCTGTCCAGATTGAAATCATGCATAAAGCTTCAGAATAAACTTCTGATCTATAAATGAGGCCCAATAATATTGCATAAGCTTCTGCTAAATGGAACAAAGATGAGTTCAGATTAATTTCAATCATGTCAGCGTATGTATAGTATGTACAATATATGTATGTGTGTATGCATATTTGTGAATATGTATATGGGGGTCTTTCTCAATCCCAGATTCTCTACAAGTTGTCTGGACTCTGAGGATTCTGTGTAGTATATTTTGTTCATTGCACTGACCTCTTTTCTATGTACAAGGGTAGTAAGTCCCAGACTGCAGGAACAACATCAGAGATAGCTCTGATGTTGCTTTTAGAGTCTGTTGGACTCACCACCACTATATATGGACAAGACACTCATGCATACATCAAAGTTCATCCATTCATCTGTTCGTCCGTCCATCCATCCATCCATCTATCCATCCATCCATCCATCCATTGGCTTGTTGACGTATTCAATTATTTTCTATCTGTCTGATCA
>QLTV01002540.1:26117-38409 GCA_003457575.1 Thermophis baileyi | reverse complement strand
GCAACAATGCTTTTAAGAAATCTGTGTTGTTGTTGTTGTTGTTGTTGTTGTTGTTGTTGTTGTTGTTGTTGTTGTTGTTGTTGTTGTTGTTTAAAAGGCAGAGCAGGTAAAGCAGAGAGAGAAAAATGAAAAGTAGCTTCTGTTGTTTAAATAGATGATGTGTGTGTGTGTGTGTGTGTGGAATGACAACCGTTTGTATCTCAGGCCCAACTGCTCAGCTCGTTCATTTCAGCTGCTTTTCTTGAGTAAAGCACTTATATGGCCGGTGTAGTTTCAAGCCATTACTCACAGCAGGTACCTTAGAAACAATTTTTGATGGGAGAACCACAATTTGAATTCTTTGGGCCATGTTATTCTTGCTGGGCCTAAATGGGTCATGACTGTTAAATCAGAATTTTGTTCTTCTAAGCCAACCTAATTGCATTTAAACCACATCCCTTCCAACTCTTCCCCTCCTCTCCCCTCGACAATGGCAACGACCATGCTATTTCCTGGCTTGTTCCTTTCCCAGCTTCCCTGCTGTTATTGCCTTGCTGAAAATCCATTTCGTGGAACCGAAAAAAATGAAAAATGAAAAAAAAAAGGGTGTAAGGGTGGGCAGAGGAGAGGAATGAAAACACTGAAAGGTTTTAAATTACAAAAAGGGGAATATACCTCACAGGTCACTGTGATTTTCCATTCTGCACCTCAACATTATGTTTAAATAAATTGATGTAGGAAATATAAGCATTCATAACGCCACAACGAGCTGAATACAAATGCCATTTTAGATCAGAGGCTGCCTTTGGAATAATGTATAAAGTATTAAAGATAAAGGAATTGGTTCGGCACTTGCCATACTGCCTTAGTTAAAACAAAAAAACAAAAAAACAAAACAAAAACCCACCACCACAATAATCACACTTCAAGTAATGTAAGTAGTGCTTATGTACAATTAGACATTCATTTTATCATTGTCTCAACGTAGAGAGAATTGCATTGATTCTTCTTTTGGTATTTTGTACTCGTTTATCAAAATATAAAATACAGAAGTACAAAGAAAAAAGAAAATAAGGGAGGAAAAGGGAGAGAGAAAAGTATAGGATAAAAGGGAAAAGAAAAGAAAAGGAAAGCATTGATTTCTGACTCTTTTGGGTGCAGTAGAATATGGTAGTAACATAAAACCTCAACTTTTTACTTTTATATAATTATATATACTAGCCATTTCTATAACAACAAATCCAAATCAAAGTTTCATCCCCCCCCACCTCAAGCACAAAGTCCAAAAGTGGTTTCCAACAAACAAAATTAGAAACAAAATTAATTGTGGTTTTTTTTCCTTTAATCAAAACAGCCAATTTAGACATCTCTGCTAACTCCATCAACTTTTGTAACCGATTTGTCCATTGTGGGAATCAAAGTATCCTTTCATTTTTGTGCATAATGCATTCTATGTGTCGTCAACATAAATAAACATCAAAGATCCACATTTTTTTTCAACTTCTTCATCCATTAAACCCCAAAGAAAAGCCCCTGGTTTTATCTTTATATTCACTTTGAGAACCTCCTGTATTAAGTAATACTAATAAAATATTACCCCAATATTTCTTTGCTATAGAATTACACTGATTGTTTACAATTTGAGTTTTCAAACTAAAGAACCAATGGATGTCATAGTCAATTCTAAAGGGGAAACTGGCATCTTTTGGGACAAACATCTTCAAGGAGCTTCAATCAAACTAGTGAAAGGAAGTTCTTGAATGCTCTTTATATTCCGTGTTTAACCTGGTTCAGAAATTAATTTCAAAAGGGATTTGATCAAATCTCCAAATCAAATTGATTCTTTAGTCCAACAGCCAAATCAACTTGTCTTGTCTAATTTTGGAGGCCTCTGAATTGGTTCAGAAGCTTATACAAACACAGAGAAATCCCCAACATCAACCAAGAAGTCAACTCAGTAGTCAAATCTGATTTGACTGATTGGTGTATCTTTGATTATTTCATTTATTTCCTTTGAGCTAAAGAATGATCTAAGACTCACAAAAAAAATATAGAGATCAGTGGGTTCAATTTAACATATTCAACTTATTCATTCCCCCCCCCCCTATTTTTAGTTCCTACATTACATCAGAATGTAAGTGTTTGGCACCGGTGTCCTAAAACCATTTATATTAATTGTGTACTCTTTTACCTTCTCCTTCTCTGTCCTTCGGTGTGGTTGTTTCCTTCCCCCAGTGAAATAACAACCAAAGACAGGTCCCACAGGTGCTTTTCAAAAGGTAACTGGACTTTCTTGGTTTTTTCCCCCTTTAAAAATGTTTCATTTCTCATCCACGAAGCTTCTTCAGTTCTGCTTCTTGGATGAGAAAGGAAAATATTTTCAAGGAAAGAAACCTCAAGAAAGTCCAGTTGCCTTTTGGAAAGCCCCTTTGGGACAACCATGACCTGGATGGTTGGGAATCTCCATAAACATTAAACCAAAGGCAAGCTCTCCATCAACACGAACTAGGAGTTAAGAGATGTTGTCTTCTCACTGTCCCTCACAATCCTCTCAACGCTTTGTAGGCATCTACATCCACTTAGCTTTGCTTTTGTTTCTAAAGTAGTCAAATAATCCTTTTTTTGTGTGTGTGTGTCCTTGCAAGCCTCAGCTCATTCTGAGCATTTAGCATTTCTGGCACCATTTTTACAACTTCTGGAGATCACTTAATATTCGTAATATTAACAGAGGGATAGAATCAAGATCACATGAAGTGCTAATACCACTTTATAATGACTTGGAAAGGCCACACTTGGAATACTGCATTCAGTTATGGACGCCACGATGTAAAAAAGATGTTGAGACTCTAGAAAGACTGCAGAGAAGAGCAACAAAGATGATTAGGGGACTGGAGGCTAAAATATATAAAGAACAGTTGCAGGAACTGGGTATGTCTAATGAAAAGAAGGACTAGGGGAGACATGATAGCAGTGTTCCAATATCTCAGGGGCTGCCCCAAAGAAGAGGGAGTCAAGCTATTCTCCAAAGCACCTGAGGGCAGGACAAGAAGCAATGGGTGGAAACTAATCAAGGAGAGAAGCAACTTAGAACTAAGGAGAAATTTCCTGACAGTTAGAACAATTAATCAGTGGAACGAATTGCCTCCAGAAGTTGTGAATGCTCCAACACTGGAAGTTTTTAAGAAGAGATTAGACAACCATTTGTCTGAAATGGAATAGGGTTTCCTGCCTAAGCAGGGGGTTGGACTAGAAGACCTCCAAGGTCCCTTCCAACTCTGTTATTCTATTCTATTCTATTCTTCCTGGACGGTATGGCCCTCCTTTCATTTTCAAAATATGTTCCATTTTTTTTCTAGTTTATGGAGAATCCTGTATGTTTTGACACTGGCTTTTTTAGATACCTTGGCGTTGCTTTTCCTATTTGTAGAGAAATGTTTGTAATTGCATTTCCATATTGCATTGGTAGGGTTTTCCAGCTTTTTGGATCACTTTTGCCCTTCAGGGTTATGAACCATGGGGATCCAATGTTTGGTTTTCGTCAGTTATACAGTATGCTTTTCTGAGGTCCTATATGTGGGCCAATTTTTTTTCCAGCTCCTCCTCCTTTGGATATTGTGAATTGAAAGAAGACATATAGAACCAGCCATTTAGTTCCACATTCTTCATTAAAAAAATGATAGTCCACTAAAAGTGTCTATTGATCTACACTATCAAATTTAAATAGCTTTACATTTATATACTAGTCAGTCAGAGGTGGGTTCCTCCCGGTTTGCACCGCTTCTATAGAACTTTGCCGGGGCCGGCCCGTGGACACCATCTTGTTTTTTTTATTTAATTTTTTTTTTGATATTTTTTTTTGGATTTTTTTGCTGTTTTTTTTCTTCTTCGCATGCGCAGAAGCCGAGTCCCCGGCACTGTGCATGTGCCGCCATCTTGTTTTTGGCTTTTGGGGGGGGGGTTGCGAATTTTTGGCACTGTGCATGCACATGCGCGCCTGCGCGGCACAGCCACATGGCGCGCAATACGCGTGCAGCCACACAGCGTGGGAGGAAGCGAACCAGTGGCGAGGTAAGTTAGAACCCACCCCTGTAGTCAGTGCGAGATTGCACACAATGTTCAATCTCTGGTTCCTTCAAAGATCTGCATGAAGCAACACAAGAGGTGATTGCCTAGATAGTTGAATTGGACATCCAGTTATGATGCCACTGCCCTATCCCCATAGAGGTTTTGTATATAATTATGTGGATTGTGTGTATATGTTTATTTCTCATCTGTCATGTTCTCATCATACACGAAATAATAAATAATACTAGTTGGCATATTGAAATCAAAAGAATTTAAGTGAGTTTCAAAGGCTGCACTCAAATCAGGATAGACTATATTGACATGCCTATTAAGTTTTGTTAGAACTAATATAGAAGTAGTCTTTCATTGCTTTTTCTGGGATATTATCATTATTAATCATCGTACAGTCAGCCAGATGTTCAGACTGGGTTTGGCATTTTTGTCTACCTATCAAGTCCTTACCAAGGACCTGGGATAGGCAGATCTGGATGTTTAACGGTGTTACAGATATCGTCGCAGGATGGAAGCTGTTCCAAGTAAAGCCGCCTTCTGCAGTTGACTAATGGCAAATTTGTCAATGCCAATGGTGTTCAAGTGGTGCTTCAGTTATTTTGGGATTGCACCCAAGGCACCTACTACTATTGGTACTACCACTTTGGGTGCAATCCCAAAACTGTTGTTGTTGTTGTTGTTGTTGTTCCTGCCCAGCGTTCTTAAGATCAGCTAGGTACTGCCACCTGCTTTGATTTGATTTCTTTATGTCTCCATGAAGTATTATTATATCTGGAACCATCTTTGTGTCCTTACAAAAATAAATAAATAAAAGTTGGTAATATCCTGTTCTTCGATAGAGAGTTCAAGCTGTTTGCCACTGAAGGATTGATTAGATCTCTATCCAATAAGTTGTAATCATCAGTGGATTTTCATGAATCTTGTTATCTGCATTTTTGCTACCTCTCATATTGAGTATCCAGAATGTGTTTTGAGCGTCTGCCATTGATATGAAACAGAAAAGCAGGAAACACATATTGCATTAAAAGTGTTTCTGGATATTACAGGAAGAAAGTGGAAAGATTCCATGAAGAGACTTGACAGAAAACAAGGTTACCTGTAAGACATTCCTTAGTTTCCTAGAAGGTGGGGGGAAAATATCATCCAAATTGCATTTTTCAATTTAGCTCATTATAAAAATGTGGTCAGATTCAAGGTGACATTTTTTCCCCTCATTCTTCTGAGAATAGCATTAATTACATCCCAGTCTGTTAAAGCTTTATTGACTAAACCTTAAGTCTGTTCTTCTGTTAATCAGCCTCTGAACATTTTGTCATCTTGCTTACCTTTTCCTGACTACTATCAAAACATAAGCGTTATTATCAAGAATTTAAAGATATGTGTCAAGCTGCTAAAAACATACCCAAGAAAGAAAATAATGCACATTTGTTGTGTACTTTGGATGTAGAAGGTGCTCCAAACACCACCTTGTAGAAACAAACCAAGGACAATTTACCTTGGGCAAAAAAACCTAACCAATTTTCCCCAGTTAAAGAAAAAAAAATCTCTAAACTGCAAAAAAATGAAATGGAAACCTAAGTACAGTGTCAAGCTCAAAGTGCGCTTATGCCGTTGCAGCCATTATCACTTCTCAACTTGCCAAAGAACCAGGAAGGAGGAAAGGGTGAGATGGAATGCAGGCTCCAGACTTCAAGAAGATGAGCTGTGAGAGCCAAGGACACATTGGCAGGTGTTTGCCAAGACTGGAGACTTTTTTTCTCATAACAATACAATAACGCTCAATTGGACAATGTGACCTGCATTAACAGGCCAGAGAGAGAAATCTAGTCTGTAATTATGTATGTTTGAGCGGGAATTAGGTAGAGCTGGTTTTGCCTTCATCGGTGCCGAAATGATGTACTTAATAAAGTTTTGCATTCAGACATCGGAAGGTCTCGAGGGTGCTTGCTTTAGTTGGGTCAGTCGGAATGTTGACATACGGTTGGTAAAATGAAACAAAAACAAAACCCTCAAATGCTATTTAGTTTAGGATTTTTTTATCTGTGCATTCACTGGCAAAATGTAAGTACTTTTGAATTTCATGAATCTCAGCAGAAGGGCTAAGAATAAATACACCTCTCTTCTACTCAAACTCGTAAGCCCACTTACAGAAAGGAATAATAATGTACCTGAGAATATATCAACCAGTGGTACATATATTTACAACAGATCTGAACATGATATGTCTTGTTAAGATTAAGAGGCATGTCTAGCTGACTTTAAATAATTTTAGCAGTTAAGCAGGGTCAGGCCTGGTTAATCCTTGGCTGGGATTCTTCCATATAATTCCACTGTTACAAAGGTCACGGGCAATGTTCCCTCTGACATTGAAAATCGCTGCGTGGCAGTTGGAAACTACCGTGCGGCGATTCCCTGTCACATGCGCGGCCGCGCAGCCGCGCAACTTAGAGGGAACATTGGTCACGGGTAGGTTTTAAAAAGTTTAACAGCAACGATGCCATTTTTGTATTGTTTCCAAGAAAACTTCATGTCTGCATTCATAAAGTCCCTGAAATCCAGACTCAAATGAGACTTCACTTTATTATCGCATATCTTTTTCTGAAACACAATAGTTAATTAGTTGTTTGATTATGATAATCAGGGGAAACTAATCACTGCAGTCTTGATGAAAATCCAGTGATTATCCCGGGAGGACTTTGGTTCAGAAAAAAATGTGTTGACAGACCAGTCCCGTTGTGGTGAGGAAGAAAACACTAAAGACAGTTAAATGTTTGCCAAATAAGATGCACATTTTTTTTTTTAGTTTAAACAGGTCTTTTTCACCTTGTGCTCTTGGGAAAAAGCAGATTCTTATCAAGATGGAAAGAAAGAATAGCAATGACTAGCATAACTATCTGTTTGCTTAAGGCAGAAATGCTTTGTTATTCATATCTTTTCTTTCCTCATTGTTGAAATGTGCTAACTTTTGAAGGGTTTGGAATATCGGAAACCCATTTGATTGTATGAATATCAAGCCATAAACCCAATGATATATGCCTCAACATTCAGCTATTTATGCTGTATACTCCACTATTTAAAAAGGAAGGGAAAATGGAGGGAAGAAGACTTCAATCTGTAATGTTTAAATATTTTTTTTCCTCGTTATTCCACCTTTGGATTTGTCCCAGAAAACTGTTTGGCAGATGTTCAGCTTAATCAGCTGAAGGTCCCATGAATATCCCTGTTATCATGGATCATTTGAGCTCCTGGATTTAATTTCGGCTTGGTTCCAAATTCCACATTGGCTTTGCAGAAACTATTATTCCTTCTGTTTTCATCCTCCGGATGCAACGTGGGGGTTATAATACCGAATTGCTTTACATGGCTGCTAAAGATATCGCTCTGGTAATTATGGAAAGCAATGATGGGTAGCAATGATTAGTTCTTCTGAGGTCATTCAGAAACTTGATTATGCCTTCTCAATCACTACACTGGATCGAACTGATGAGAGTGGGCACAATATCTAAGCAACATGTGTTCCCGATGACCTAAGTACTTATTACCGTAATTTTAAGAGAACATTTTATTTTTGAAATGCAAGGTTCATTTTTTTAAAAAAATTCAGATAGAATACTAAAATCAATTCAGCACCACCTTTATGAATAGCGACAAACTAAAGCCTTAAGCATTCATTTGATGGATTCTAAGAAGTAGTGAGTAAATGGGAACAGGGAATGGCAGGAAAGGAAATAATAATGATAATAGATACCTCTAACACCATCAAACATCCACATCTGCCTATCCCAGGTCCTTGGGAAGGACTCGCTAAGTGGATAAAAATGCCAAATCCAGTCTGAACATCTGGCTGACTGTGCGATGAACCATAACAGTCAATTGCAAAAGGCAGCTTTACTCAGAATGGCCTACATCCTGTGACAATACCTTTAACACCATCAAACATCCACATCTGCCTATCTCAGGTCCTTGGGAAGGACTCACTAAGTGGATAAAATGCCAAATCCAGTCTGAACATCTGGCTGACTGTGCGATGAACCATAACAGTCAATTGCAAAAGGCAGCTTTACTCAGAATGGCCTACATCCTGTGACAATACCTTTAACACCATCAAACATCCACATCTGCCTATCTCAGGTCCTTGGGAAGGAAGCACTAAGTGGATAAAAATGCCAAATCCAGTCTGAACATCTGGCTGACTGTGCAATGAACCAAAATAACAACACCACAACAAAAGTCCTGATAGGATCACATCTTAATAGTCTTTACCCTGTGAATCCTCATGATCATCATCATCATCTGCCTCTCCCAGGTCCTTTCCAAGGACTCTATAGGTAGACAAAAATGCCAAATCCAGTCTGAACATCTGGCTGACTGTGCAATGAACCAAAATAACAACACCACAACAAAAGTCCTGATAGGATCACATCTTAATAGTCTTTACCCTGTGAATCATCTAGTAATGAGCGTCTCCTAGGACCATTACAGGGGGAAAGAATAATTCTGGCATTTCCCATAAAGCTATAGCTTTGTCAATAACTACAGATTCTTTCTCGGATGCCCAAGTTTATAATGTCTCATTTCTGTTTTTGTTTTGGGTTGGATTCAATTTTCAAGTGTGGCTGCCACGGTGAAAAATCACAAATTTTGCTTGAAAATGACCAATTATTTTGGCCTCCTGGAACACAGGCTAATGATTCTCCGCTGCGTCTCTCCAGTGCTGGTGTTTATTGAAGACAGAGCAAACCTTAGTAAAGGTAGTCCCCGACTTACAACCACAATTAAGCCAAAAATTCCTGTTGTTAAGTGAGACATTTGCTAAGTGAGTTTTGCCCCATTTTACGACCTTTCTTGCCTCCGTTCTTGAGGGAATCACTGCAGTTGATAAATTATTAGCAATAACACTTAGACTTATATACCGCTTTACAGCGCTTTACAGCTCTCTCTAAGCAGTTTACAGAGTCAGCATATTGCCCCCCCCCCAATCTGGGTCCTCATTTTACCCACCTCGGAAGGATGGAAGGCTGAGTCAACCTTGAGCCTGGTGAGATTTGGACTGCCAAAGTGCAGGCAGCCAGCAGTCAGCAGAAGTAGCCTGCAGTACTGCATTCTAACCACTGCGCACACTGCGGCTCATTAACCCAGTTGTTAAGTGAATCTGGCTTCCCCATTGACTTTGCTTGTCAGAAGGTTGCAAAAGAAGGATCATATAACCTGGGGACACTGCAACCGTCATAAATATGAACCAGTTGCCAGGCATCTGAATTTTGATCCCATGACCACGGGGATGCTGCAATGGTCATAAGTGTGAAAAATGGTCCCTTTTTTTCCCAGCGCCATTGTAACTTTGAATGGTCACTAAACAAACTACTGTAAGTCGAGGACTACGTGTATGTTATAGAAATTCCCACGGTTGTGTGAATGGGATAGATGTGCATGCGTGTCCCCCAGGGCCACTTTCCTTATGTGTTTTGCTTTATTTTCCTGTTACAAGCAGCTGCCAGACTTTGTGACTATCAAACCTGGCAGTTGAAAACTTTTTTTCCCCAAAATCTGCCAGAGGCAGATGATTGGAAATATGCAAATCACTTCCAAAACATTAACTGTCATGTTCCCAAACGGGCTGCCGATGAAGAAATGACATTGCTCGCTTCCCTCTGCAACACCACAAAAAGTCATTTTCCCAGTCTGCTCTGTTGAAGCATAATTAGAACACAAGAGGCCACAGATGTCATTGGTTTTGCTTTCTTCTGTAACGGTGGCTCTCGAGTTCCATGTTCCATTGATTTGTAACTGTCAAGCAAAAGACTCTTTTCCTCAGCTGGGTATTTTTCAGTCCCCAAAGCTACGTGTGTATTTAAAACATCAGTATGTAGGAAACCACGTTTTCATTGTCCCAAAGGTGCTTTATTTTTCAAGAGGCACCTGGACTTTCTGGTTTTTCTCTGAAGAGGTTTCGCTTCTCATCCAAGAAGCTTCTTCATCTCTGACTGGATGGTGGGGAATGGAAGGATTTATATTCCTTGCAGACAGCTGGTCATTAGCATCCTTTTAGAAAGTCGTTGAGGCCACTTGGAGGTTTATCTGTGTCTTCAGAGTCACCTAAGTAGTGCAAATGGGTGTAGAGCCTCCTTAGAACTGTTGAAAGGACTATGTTGTAAGATAGATGATGTTGTATCCCTCCCCCTCTGTTGAGAGAGGGCTGTTCAGTTTTGACATAGATGGCCTGTTTGACCCCTCTTTCAAACCAGCAGTCCTCTCTGTCCAAAATGTGGACTTTGCTGTCTTCAGAAGAGTGCCCTTTGTCTTTTAAATGCAGATGGACTGCTGAATCTTGTCCTGATGGGACACAGATAAACCTCCAGGTGGCCTCAACGACTCTATAAAACAGGGGTGTCAAACTCGCGGCCCGTGGGCCAGATGCGTCATGCGTTGGCCACGTCCACTCCCGGTTTAGGAAGGGGGGAAAAGTTGCTATATATCACATGACGGCAACGTGTCATCATGAGTTTGACACCCCTGCTCTAAAAGAATGCAAATGACCAACTGTCTGCAAGGAGTATAAATCCTTCCATTCCCCACCATCCAGTCAGAGCTGAAGAAGCTTCTTGGATAAGAAGTGAAACTTATTCACCAAAACACATGAGGGGCAGAACAGGAAGTCATGGGTGGAAGATGATTAAAGAGAGATCCAATCTAGAAATCACTCAGAAGAAATCATTTCAAGCAGCAACAGCAACAAATGAACTCACCCTGGGTTCAAACAAAAGATCAGAGTTATTTCACCACCTACTTATTCAAAATGTATGTGGAAGTTTGTATACAAGTGCATAAGTATATTTCTTTCTTCCATTCTATTGTGTCTGATTCTCAAAGACTCCCAGAACAAGTCCCTGAAGTTGGCCACTGCCTCCTTCCTGTGCAAGTATCTGAAGGGTCCTTGGTGCTCTCTAACCTTGTTTGTTTTCTTTCAGATGTTTCAATTATCCAAACTAGGTAACATCATCAGGGCTACACATATTTTCCTCTATCAGAAAGTGACTGGACAATGTCACCCAAGCTGGCTCTGTGCCTAAGGTAGAACTGGAACTCATGGTCCCCTGGGTTTCTAACCCTATGCCTTAACCACTATACCAAACTGGCTCTCTGTCATGTTTCTTATTTCCAGAATTTCCTTCACTTCTTTCCATTTCCCCTTTGACTAGGGCAGGGGTCGGCAACCTTAAACACTCAAAGAGCCACAAAGGTCCTAACTGGAAGCCCCCCGTTCAATTCTGGAGCCGACCGGAAGTCCGGTTTCCCCACCATAGAGTCTCCTCCTAGCACGGCTCTATCTATCTTTTTCCTCTATCTGTCCCAACCAAAAGCCCTATCAATTGTGGAGCTGACCGGAAAACCCGCCTCTTGCCATAGAGTCTCCTCCTGGCACGCCCTGCTTCCCCCCCCCAACCGGAAGCTCCTCTCAAAATTGTGGTGCCGACCGGCGACAGGGAGCCACAGCAGAGGGATGAAAGAGCCACATGCGGCTCCAGAGCTGCGGGTTGCTGACCCCTGGACTAGGTACTTCTCTTTCCATGATAGAGAAAAACACATTTCTGTCAGTTGTAAACAATGGAGACCAAACTGCTTCCGTATTAGGGTTGTGCAAAACATTCGAAAAGTGTGTCTCCCTGCATTGTATGGATGAAACCCTCTTTCTCAAACCATGAAAGCAGTTGCATCCTTCAGAAAGTTTGGAATGTGTCTTTGTATGTGTGTGTATGTATGTGCAAGCAAACGGATGCAGACACAAGACATCAAAGCATCATATTCTATCTGAGCACCCTGGTGTTAAGGCGAGTCCTATTGAAATAAATTCTTAAAAACAGGAGAGAAAAAAACCTGCCATTAAAAAGCCCCATACAATAATTTAAATGTGGAAACAAACATTCCATCTTTTCCATAGAAGCTGTCTTGACTCCCCAAATTTTCTCTTGTAGGAGAAAAAAATGTTGGTAGATAAACACTGCTTGGAAAGTTTTGAATGTAATTGACTGTCAGTGATATGATGATTTATAAAGCAATCTGCTCCTTCGTCTGCTGCTGGAGAGAACTCTAATTTGCTTCTATTGTATTAGATATTATGAACTTGACAATCATGCACAATTTTCCAGTTGGGTTTTCATGCAGGTTAATGGGACAAATAAAAGCTATGTTCCATTCCTTTCTAATCCGGGTCCAAAAATCAAGTGGAACACAAACA
>QLTV01002540.1:4559-18345 GCA_003457575.1 Thermophis baileyi | reverse complement strand
CACACACTCGCTTCAGGCGGGCATGCCTTCCGCGCATGCACATGGCCTTCCGCGCATGCCCTTTGCTTGTGCGCGCAGTTGCACACATGCACGCGGCTTGAAAACATGGCTAAATAGGGCAGCATAGCACCAGGGCGGGTGGGCGGGCCCCCATCGCAGGTCACTACTACCGGTTCGCCTGAACCGGTCCGAACTGGCTAAATACCATCTCTAACAGGCAGGTATGTACCAGCCAATCAACCAGACATTGGGGTAGTAGACAAGAACCAGAAGACAACGGTGGTGATAGATGTAGCAGGGCCAAGTGACAGCAACATCAGGAAGAAGGAGGATGAGAATCCGGAGAAGTATTAGGGCTAGAGAGGATGTGAAAAGAGTAATGTATATCTCTAAATTGATTATGGATACTTGGATATTTTGCTTTCTGCACAAATATGGGTTTTATTGTTACATATGCCTGCAAGATGCCAGCAAATTGTAAGGAATACAGCAACTATAAAAATCAAGGAAATACATAAAGAAGTAACTTGTGCCGGTCTGCAAATTTTGCATAGCCATTAAGCCTGTCATGGAGCTATTTGGCAGATGCACTACTTCGGTGTTAAAATAGAAAAAGGTTTGCAGTTTCGAATTAGCCTCCTCTCCACCCCTTAATTACTTTCTGTGCTTCAGAGGTTTAGGTAACTACCAGAGCTAAGCAAGCAATGTATATTTAGTACATCTGAGCATCCTCAGCAGACTGGGATAATATCAGAGAAAGTACATCAAAAGTAAGCCTATATATACATACTATCCTTGGACTTTGGAGAATAAGAAAATTTCAAAATTCTTTGCCAAGTGACAAATGGGAAGCATCACGCTTGTTTTCACATGCATAAAGAAATGCAGCTGTGATGCAGCAATGTGTGTGTGTGTGTGTGTGTGTGTGTGTGTGTGTGTGTGTGTGTACACACATATATATAAAACCCCGTAATACTTTACATCGGGGTGGAGTCTGGGCAACTGACTGGAACTGAGTGTTTACTGGCCGGATGCCCTCCCTGTCAGCAATGCAGAGTTAGCAGCAGATAATTACTCATTGTGCCTAGAGAGAGAAATATCTGCCGCTACCTAGGATCGAACTCACAGCCTCCTGATTCGTGAGGCGAGAGCTCCTCCTCTAGGCCACTGCACCACTCCATGCAGCAATGCTTATATGTTTCCAGAAATTGATTATATGTATTATCTACAGCAGGGCTACCCAACCCCTGGGCCATGGGCTGTTGCCGGGGCCATGGCCCATTCAGAACCAGGTGGCACAAGAAGCGGATGAATAGGCCTCATGACTGATGGGTCTATACATGACTGATAGTGCTTTCTCTGTTCAATTCCTGGACTACAGCATCTTTGATGGATGAGTCCAGGGGTATCTATTGACTCCAGCATGCCACCGTTCCTGCATTGGGATCCAGGTTAATAAAGACTGTCTTACGATGCATTAGTGCTAACACAACACACCCAATACTCAGCATCCCAGATTGTTTAAAAACACATTGCTTGTCTGCTGTTTGTAATGAAAGTGCAGGTGGGTGAGTGCACACACGTTTGCAGTTCCACTTTTGCAAGCGTTGGATGAGAGGGTGCATATGCAAAGGTCCAATTGTGCAACCAGTGTGCATGCATGCCTACCACTTGTGCAAATGGAGCTGTGCACACGCACGCACTCACCTGTCACTCATGTGGAATAGCAATAGCACTCAGACTTATATACCTCTTTACAGTGCTTTACAGCCCTCTCTAAGCGGTTCACAGAGTCAGCCTATTGCCCCCAACAATCTGGGTCCTCATTTTACCCACCTCGGAAGGATGGAAGGCTGAGTCAACCTTGAGCCGGTGAGATTTGAACTGCCGAACTGCAGCTAGCAGTCAGCTGAAGTAGCCTGCAGTACTGCACTCTAACCACTGTGCCACCTCGGGAGAATCCCCTCTCCTCCCCCACTGGTCCGTAAAGCTAGAAAGGTTGGGGACCACTGATCTACAGATTCACCCATAGATAGATGATGTAATCCACATATTTATTACATCACCTTTAAATAATCCAGTATAATATTACCACTAAAATCAGGAATGTCTAGGACTTTCTCTGGCCTTTCAGATGACCAAAGGTGACCAAGACAGTAGGTAAGGCTCAAGACAGATGGGTTCAAGATTAAAAACTAGCTCTCTCTGAATTTCATTTAAATTTACCTGAAAATTGAAAAATTGTAGCAAAAGTAAAAAAAAAAAAAGACTAACCGTACACTGGTCATTAACTGGATTCTCCTATTTTTTTAGTGGTAATATTCTCCTGAGTTATTTAAGGATGATTAAATATTATGGAATATGTTCCTGTTAGAAATTAGTCCTAATATTTGTCATGTTATCGCCTTTGCTGTGCTTCTGAATTCATTATTGAGGCTAGGATGAATTCTGAAATATTCAGTTGCATTTTCATAACTGGACACAGATCTCCAATAAAGTCTTTGCTTCACTTCCTAAGAACAGATACTTGACCAGTGAACAAGCTAAAGCAGAGATGTCAAACTTGATTTCATTGAGGGCCGCATCAGGGTTGTGTTTGACCTCGGGCAGCCGGGGTCGGCGTAGCCTGGGTGGCTGTGGCTAGCTCGTCACTCATGTCAGGAGCGCCTGTGGTGGCCCGAGCGCTCTGTCAGTGAAAACGTGCTCCCGAGCTCTGTTTTCAGCTGCCACGGCCTCCTGCAACCCTCTGCCAGTGAAAATGGAGTTTGGGAGGGCCACACACGGCCCTCCCGAGCTCTGTTTTCCCTGACAGAAGCATCGTGGGCTGGTCCTTCGCTGTTTCCAGGGCGACCCTGCAGGCAAGATCTAAGTACCCCATGGGCCTTGAGTTTGACACCCCTGAGCTAAAGCAACATCATTTCCAGTGTTCGGTGGCAGAATAAGACACCTATTCCTGGGCTGGTAAGGAAGGTAAATCAGGGAACAAATGAAGGGCTGGTCCAGGAGATATGTGATAAAATTAGATTCTGAGAAAGTCAAAGTTCTTTCTGGTCATCTTTCCTGAAGACATCCATACCATCCCTGCATTTTGTACATATGTCATTTTCCCCCCCAGCTTACACTAGTGTTTCTGTTTCGACATCTTATCCCCTTGCCTGAAATGTTACTTCATGGGAGAAATACACAGGCTGGGTTCCTGGAACTTGGCAATATTTTGGGATTTGAAATATCAAAGCAACTTATATGCTAATCCACCTGTTTCTTGAATAGCTTTCTTTTCTTTTTCAGTTGAACTGCTGCTGCTCTTAGTAATGCTACTTAAAATGCCATTGGTGTGTATCATTGCCTAATCTTAGCACTTGACTATAAAAAGGAAGCAGAACTGGAATGAAAATTTGTCGGTCTGAGCAAAGGAAGTGCAAAGATACGTTGTAATGTTGTTATTGGTATTTTGCAAGCCACCTAGACTTTACGGAGTAGGTTGTATATAAACCCATGTAATAAGTGAATACCAAATGAGACCCAAGCTATAAGGACAAGCTTTTTTGAATCCCTTTGATGATAAATGGTTTTAGAAAATGATCAGACTTAGCATGGGACACTGAAGGAAAAATACTGTAGAATATTATAAGGTAGATTGGAAAAGGCTAAGGAATCAATTGGGTTCTTTGCGATTCAAAGGGATTCTGCCCAGATATCAGTGTTGGATTGATCATTTTAGCACTCTTGTATGGAAAATTACAAGTTATATTATAGACTTCAGAATATATTAGGCACTGATCAAGTGAATATTTCTAACAGTCCTTATTGTTGTGTCACTTAGAAATTTGGTGATGAAAATGGGAAATCCCTACTGCAGTCAATTCAATATATTACACTGCTAAAATTTGAACCATGGTTCTCTCTCTCTCTCTCTCTCTCTCTCTCTCTCTCTCTCTCTCTCTCTCTCTCTCTCTCTATCTATCTATCTATCTATACAGTATTTGTATTTGTATATTTGTATTGCTTTCTCACACAGTTATTTCTGCAAAATATCTTATCTCTCATTTTTCTCCAACACAAACTTGCATTGGTAAGGGTTGTTATTGCCCCCAACAATCTGGGTCCTCATTTTACCCACCTCAGAAAGATGGAAGGCTGAGTCAACCTTGAGCCTGGTGAGATTTGAACTGCCAAATTGCAGGCAGCAGGCAGTCAGCAGAAGTAGCCTGCAGTACTGCACTCTAACCATTGTGCCACCGCGGCTCAGTGGGAGTCTATATGGATACGGTTCTTAGTGTGTGAATGTGTGATTCATATGTTTAATGATGTTTTTTTTAAAAAAAACTGGATATTTCTAGACTGATTTGGGAAACTAAATCAGACCCAATAAAGCATTTAACATACATTTCCAAATGCAAAAATGCATTATTTTTTCTAGAGTAATCTGAAAATTCAAATTCAATTGATAGTCCAAATTGAATCGTTCAACTTCAATTTGGACAATCCAGATCAGAACACACCTAGTGGTTGTGGATTTCTTTGCTTGGCTTGGGCAAGTAAAGCAAATTAGCCCTAATGCATTGATTGATCAAAGCTCATTAAACTGATTCCCCCCCCTTCCCTCTCTCTCTCTTTTTTTAAATCATCTCTCAATTTTCCCATTAAACTCATTAGGGAATACACTTAGCCATAAATGAAGCCTCTGACTTAAACTGCATGAATCTGTTGTACTGCTCATGTAGAAGGGGAATGACTTTGTGGATACATCCAACTGCTGATGTCACACAACATTCTTCAGTATCAACTGTACTGTCTGCAGGTCCACAGTGGTTTAGCCATATCTGGATGGACAGAAACATCATCTTACATTGAATTCATATTTCAAATTCGGAAGGAAGATGACGTTTCCTATTTATGAAAAATCTAAAGACTTCCAAGAAAAGGCCAAGTTTTTGAGGAAGTATAAATTCTCATGGAAATCATGCTTATCTTAATCAGAGCTGATATCAGAATAACTGAGTTGGAAGGGACCTTGGAGGTCTTCTAGTCCAACCCCCTGCTCAAGCAGAAGACTCTATAGCAGGGGTGACAAACTTAAGGCCCATGGGCCGGATTCGGCCCTCGATATGGTCAGATCCGGCTCGCGGGGCTGTCCTGGAAAATGCAAGGGGCTGGCCCACATCGCTTCAGCCCGGTTTACCCACATCACTTCGGCCCAGTCTACCCAATGCGAAGAGGAAACATCGGGCCAGTGTGGCTTCAGCCCGGTCTATCCAGTGCGAAGAGGAAACATGCCAGCAGTTTGGGGAGTGGCATCAAGCTGACCATACCCACACAGTTGGCCACACCCACCCAGTCACCCATGCCCACCCGGCCCCCCGAGGTCAACCACACCCCTGATGCGGCCCTCAATGAAATTGAATTTGACACCCCTGCTCTATAGCATTCCAGCAAAGTGGCTGTCCAGTCTCTTCTTAAAAGCCTCCAGTGATGGAGCACCCACAACTTTTGAAGGCGAGCCGTTCCACTGCTTAATTGCTGCCACTGTCAGGAAATGTCTCCTTAGTTCTAGGTTGCTTGTCTCCCCTTGACTGGTTTCCATCCTTTGTTTTTGTCTTGCCTTCTGGTGCTTTGGAAAATAGGTTGACACACCCCCCCCACCTCTTTGTGGCAGCTCCTCAAATCCTGGAACACTTTTATCATGTCACCTCTAGTCTTCCTTTTCACTAGACTAGACAAACCCAATTCCTGCAACTGTTCCTCATATGTTTTAGCCTCCAGCCCCCTTATCAATTTTGTTGCTCTTTTCTGCCCTCTTTTCAGAGTCTCTACTTTTTTTTTTTTAATAATAATAATATGGGGACCAAAACTGGATGCAGTATTCTAAGGCTTTATAAAGTGGTACTAACACTTCATGTGATCTTGATTCTATCCCTCTGTTAATGAAGCCTAGGATTGCATTGGGTTTTTTGGCTGCTGCCACACACTTCTGGCTCATATTTAAGTGCTTGTCCACTAGGACTCCAAGATCCTTCTCGCAGTTGCTACTATTGAGCCAGGTTTCACCTAATCTGTACCTGTACGTTTGATTTTTCTTGCCTAAGGTAGATTATGCCCAAGAAACATTATTACAGACAGCATACCTAAAGAGCTACGATGGTATGGTGTCTCTAATAATCACAGTTCTCACATAGCTTGAGAACAGAGGAAGGCTAAGACTAGGTCTCCTGACTGATGGGTCTATACATGACTGATAGTGCTTTCTCTGTTCAATTCCTGGACTACATCATCTTTGATGGATGAGTCCAAGGGTATCTATTGACTCCAGCATTGCCACCGTTCCTGCATTGGGATCCAGGTTAATAAAGACTGTCTTACGATGCATTAGTGCTAACCCAACACCTCCAATACTCCGCATGCCAGATCGTTTAAAAACACTTTGCTTGTCTGCTGTTTGTAATGAAAGTACGGATTTCCGCAACAGCTTCTGATGAGTTTTTAGCTTGTGATTGCAGAGAGTGTTGCTGCTGTGTGTTTTACTATGGAAACTTAGGACAGCCAGTGATCTGCCATTCATTGCTCTGGCATTGCTCCGCATTGAGTAGGTTGTAGGTTTGATGAGTAATGAAGCATTTCAAGAACAAGGCAGGTCACACATGCTAGTCTAGGTTTGGCCGAGGAATGACAAAAAAGGGGGGATTTTGAAGGATTGAGAATCCACACCGATAAAGGAGACGGTATTGATTTTCAGGATAGATGAAAGAAGAATGCATTCAGTTCCAGACAACAATATCTGGTCTGATACAGTTTCTGCAACAATACTTCAAACTCCAAATTACAGTCAAGTATTTCCTGTGATGGAGAAAGGCACCATCTCTTTTTTTCTTTTTTTTGATAAGCTGAGCCCTTTTGCCATCCCGAGATAAGCAAATTACTCACTTGTCTCTCTGGTCCCTAGCATTCCGCTTGACAATGACAGTGGCACTGCACCTGTTAGTGTGATGGACAAGTGATTGGCAGCCTGGTATTTGCTGCTTTCTATAAGACGTTGGCTATTTATTACAATGAGGCACAACAACATAAGAGTCAGCAAATCAGAAAGTTCGACGAGATGGAAACTTGGAGAACAGAAAAAAGCAGAGAGAGAACACTCTGCATCTTTCTTTGTTGAAATCCTGTTTGTGATGCACTTGATTTCTCTATTTTTGAAAAATCCTCCAGCCTAACTTGAAGTCACCCAAAATTCTTCCATATTGTTTCCCTCTTTCAACTAAATGAAGAATTATGCGAGAAGGAACACCGTAAATTAAGAGATCGGTTAAGAAGGAAAGACAGAAAAGCAGTTCTGAAATTTTTTTTTATTCCTATCCTAAGCCAAATACTATAAATAATAAATGAAAATCATGTCCTTGAACATACTGTTAGATGCTGTAGCACAAAGGATTTAAAACAACACAGCAATAGCAACAACTAAACCATCACAATTTGGATTTATTTATTTTTATTGATTGATTCAATTTCTATAGCCACCCATCCCAGTCAATGCCACTAACATTTTTAAAAGCAATATGTATCCATTTTCACTTAACAATATATTTCCATAGATCAATTGATAAAAGATAGAAGATAGATAGATAGATATATAGATAGATAGATAGATAGATATATAGATATATATATATATAGATAGATAGATAGATAGATAGATAGATAGATAATAGATAGACAGACAGACAGACAGACACATAGACAGACAGACAGACAGACAGACATATGTTTGATAGAGAGGAATAGAATAGAATAGAATAGAATAGAATAGAATAGAATAGAATAGAATAGAATAGAATAGAATAGAATAGAATAGAATAGAATAGAATAGAATAGAATAGAATAGAATAGAATAGAATAGAATAGAATAGAATAGAATAGAATAGAATAGATAAATAAGAGGGTTACCAACACCACAAATGTTTATATCCATTGGTGAAAAGAGGTACAATTGCTCTTTTTCCAACCATTAATTGTTTAGTAAACCACACGCCACAATTCTAGCACTTACGTCTGCAGTCCACAAAAGGAAATATTTTTCCCTTTAGCTACATGTCCCATAAAATTACAAATTAAGTGCATGTGAAGAGGTCAATTCTACATTTTTTTTTACCAAACATTTTTGTGGAGGCCTGCCACTTGATGTTTCATAATGAAGTTGACAATACATTAGATTTATTCAGGTTTCCTATAAGGGGCATTTTGAGCCTGTCCTTCTGCTAGCAGAAATTAACCATCAACTGGCAAAAGGGCACGTAAGGGAGACACTAAGAAAAGAACAAAGTTCTATCATGTCCAATCCTAGCTCAATCAAAAAGACATTTACAAAACAAATTTCCAACACATTGAAACCACTGGGACATTGAAGAGCAATCAAGATCAAGTGAGGTACTAATACCACTCTATAAAGCCTTAGTAAGACCACACCTACAATGCTGCATCCAGTTTTGGTCACCACACTATAAAAAAGATGTTGAGACTCTAGAAAAAGTGCAGAGAAGAGCAACCAAGATGATTAGGGGACTGGAGACTAAAACATACTATGAACGGTTGCAGGAACTGGGCATGGCTAGTCTACTGAAGAGAAGAGAAGGACCAGGGGAGACATTATAGCAGTCTTCCAATATTTGAGGGGCTGCCACAGAGAGGAAGGGGTCAAGCTATTTTACAAGGCATCTTTACAAGGCCAGTCAAGGAATAATGGATGGAAACTGTTCAAGGAGAGATTCAATCTAGAAATAAGGAGAAATTTTCTGACAGTGAGAACAATCAACCAATGGAACAGGTTGCCTTCGGAAGTTGTGGGAGCTTCATCACTGGAGGCTTTCAAGGGGAGATTGGACTGCCATTTGTTAGAAATGGTGTAGGGTCTCTTGCTTGGGTGGGGGGTTGGACTAGATGATCTACAATGTCCCTTCCAACTATGTTAATCTGTAAAGAACCATTCTGCTTTTCTTCAGGGTTGAGAAAGGTTGAATTCACAGCACAGGATCAGCCAGGCAGATTTCATCTCATCCATTTTGACAACCCTATCTATGGCTTCTAAAATATTTCAGCCTTTCCCACTGAGTTCCATGGATACAAGCAGTGGTGGTGCAGTGGTTAGAATGCAGTACTCCAAGCTACTTCTGCAGCCTGCAATTTGCCTGCAAAGCACACCAGCCTCAAGGTTGACTCAGCCTTCCAGCCTTCCGAGGTTGGTAAAATGAAGAGCCAGATTGTTGGGGGCAATATGCTGACTCTGTGAACTGCTTAGAGAGGGCTGTAAAGCACTGTGAAGCAGTATACCCTTCCAACTCTGTTAATCTGTTTATATACAGTAAGTCTAAGTGCTATTGCTATTGCTACTTCTCAATGATTTCAGGCAAGGTGGAAACTGAATCCAACCTACACTTGTTTGGACTCTTGGATAATTTGTTAGACTTTTGGATCATCTCTTAACCAATATGTGCACGTTGTAGGATGACTTGTAACTATTACAGATCCCATGGACTGAGAAAATAACAAACAAAGAAATCCTAGATTGCATCTCACCAAAAACATCCCTTGAAGCCAAGATCGCCAAACAGAGGCTGTCATACTTTGGTCATGTCATGAGAACTGACTCACTCAAAAAAAAAAATCAATTATGCTGGGAGTGATCAGCAGAAAAAGGAGAAGGTTTTGCCCTACTACCCACTGACTAGACACTATAAAAGGTGACACTGGGATGAACATGGCGGATCTGAAGGAACTGGTGCAAGACAGAGGGTCATAGAGATTGCTGACCCATAGAGCGGCCGAGAATCAGACACGACTGAATGGCTGACGACAACAATGTAGGATGACTTATTTGTTTGAAGCCTTAAACATGGGATAACCTGGGATGACTCAGCATAAAATCTTTCTCTTTCTTTCTGTCTCCTTTCTAAAATCCAGCTACAAAACAATGCAGGTAAGATTGTGAACAATGTCACTATAGTGTAACTGAACAGTTTGCTTTTTGTGCAGTGTAAATTTAAATTACATGCCCACATGTCCAAGCGTGGGCATACATCATATAAGTATGTTGTGTATGATACGTCTGTATGTTTGTAATATATATTTATTTTATTTGTATGTGTCTGTGTATTTTTGTTTCTTTTTTCTTTTTAATTCACCGGGTCCCAACTTCTCCAGAAGCCAAATCAATTTGAAGCTACTCATTCAAAACCTTCCTAACAGCCAGTTCTAGAATTTGGCATGACAGATGCTTTATTCCTCGTTGCAGACAACCGCAGGGAAGGAAATAGCCACAGAGGGAGTCTGAAGAAACTATTGGAAAGCAGCAAATCATCATAAAAATGCAATGCAGATAACGGAGCAGAGAGACAAAGAGTCTCTTTTATCATGGTTAATTATCCCACAGTTTTGAAGAAGATCTAGATCCTGCTTCAGAAGAAAAAAAACAACATCTAATTCTTTCTCTTACCTGCAGCTTATAACCAACTAATATCAGAATGTAATTACTATTTGTTCCTGCCTCCTTCTTTATTGTTCCTGGATTTCTGGGAATAAAGTTGGAAACCATGGAATTCATGTCTATGGAGATTTTCAGTCATCCAGGTCATGGTTGTCCCAAAGGTGCTTTTTTTCCCAATCAGAGCTGAAGAAGCTTCTTGGATGAGATGTGAAACGTCTTCAACGAAAAACCAGAAAGTCCAGTTGCCTCTTGAAAAAAGCACCTTTGGGACATTGGAATTCATGGCACGTTTGCCTGACTCTTTTTTTGTCTTTCAGAAAGGAAGTCCACCATTTCCAAAGACATCTAAAACTTATCTCCACAGGAAAAGAGAGACAGAAAGCACATTTCTCAGTCTTCCTAAAATACCTACAACATCACAGGCTGCCTCCCACGTGTGCAACAAGTTTTCACAACTCATGACTTCAGCCATGGAGATGACTTCTCTCTTCGGCATTTAAAAAAAAAATACGTCAAGGAAGCATGTCACCCAAAAGATGGTTCTCATATTCCTTTTCATAATCATGTTTATGTCAATCCACCCATTCAAGGGTATTAAATACAAGAGGGAAAAATGTAACCAACAATTACTTGTTATTTGGTACCATCAGTTCTCTGGCTGGGATGCCAAATACGTCAGCTCCCCCTTTGGAATTTTGGAGAATGGTAAGAAAGAGTAAGAGGATTAGGTAGGAAGGCAAATTCCAAATCAAATGAAAATGAAGAGTCAGGTTTATAGTCAACCAAAGAGAATATACTAAAGGAATAAATTAAAGGCACCCAAAGCTACAAATAAGGTTGCCAATGTTGCGACATGTTTAACGGTCAAACATCAGTGGTAGCTGAACTGAATTTAGTGATCTTTCTAGAAATCTCAGTTTACCTTCTCAGTTAAGAGAAGGTCTGATGTTACATGTGACTTAAGACAGAATTGCTCACAAGGATGGAGGTTATATACCACCAAGTACAACGAAATATACACAAAGTATGTACATGAATGAGAAACCCTTATTTACGTACATAAATATTGTTGTGGTTGTTAATTGCTTTATGTGCTTTTGCCTTTCTCTCTGATTTATTTCCCTCTTGCTACTTCGATCTGTCAGTGAAGAAGAGGAGGAGGATGAAAAAGAGAGGAATACTCTCCCCTCTGAATTACTGTGATTATGAATTAATACAGGCATTATTAGGTCAGCTTGCCAAAGTGAATTTAAAAAAAACAGTGCAAAACAACATGCGACACCAATTCTCTTCCCCCCCACACACACACACACTCAAAAGCAAGGGGATGTTTATTTTTGCACATTAAATCAACCCTCCAGCAAAGAATATGGTGAAACATTAAATCAAGAAAGCCTCTCCGCTGAACTAGGAAAAGGATACCAACTAGTAATTGGCATAAGAAAACATCTTCCAAACATATCTACCCCGTTCAGAATTTAGGTTATGTTTAGATCATTACAGATATTACTGTCAAGAGTCTAGTCATTCAACTCAATCTATGTCTTCTCAGAGCCAATTGAGATAAATTGTTGAGCTGATAAACCATAAAATTGTACGGCCAAATCAATATTTTATGATGGCATAAAATCATCTTGTATTGGGAGCTGCCAATTACAGCCAAAATTTTAGGTGGCAAAGCCACATGCGAGTCTCTATGGAGATCGGATCAGAATTCAATCTCAGCAAAGAATTGGAAACAGTCTTCAAAATTTAGTTTAGATAGCTTTGTATAACACGATAGTGACAACTCTGGCCAGCATGAAACAAATCCCTCATGATCTTTGCTCTAAATATTCTCTTTGTGGATGAAATTATTGTCAATTGAATGAGTAGAGTATGGAATTGATTTGTGAGTCCAAGCAGTGATGGGCCCTTTGCTACATGTGACATGATTTAGTTTTTAAAAAAGACAACAGAAGAGGGACATGAATGAAATGGACTGGACAAGAAGCAAAGGGTAAAAGCTAATCAAGGAGAGAACCAGTGGTGAAATCCAATTTTTTTAACTACCGGTTCTGTGGGAATGGCTTGGTGGGCGTGGCTTGGTGGGTGTGGCAGGGGAAGGATACTGTAAAATCTCCATTCCCTCCCCACTCCAAGGGAAGGTTACTGCAAAATCCCCATTTCCACTCAAGACCAGATGGACTATGTGCCTACTTCGTAAAAAAACTTTCCACTGCCCTAGCAGAACCACTGGGCATAATTTTTCATAAATCTTTCAGGACCAGCT
Organism: Thermophis baileyi; assembly: GCA_003457575.1. Taxonomy (NCBI): domain Eukaryota; kingdom Metazoa; phylum Chordata; class Lepidosauria; order Squamata; family Dipsadidae; genus Thermophis; species Thermophis baileyi. The sequence continues at coordinate 5,602 of QLTV01002540.1, read as the reverse complement.
CCCTACCCAACCTATGGTCACTAGCCACGGTCATCCCTATGTTCAAAAAGGGAGACCCCAGCCTAGTCGAAAATTACAGACCAATCTCTTTATGTTGTGTCACCTGCAAAGTCATGGAATCAATCATTAACCAATCCATTACCCTCCACTTATAGACTAACAACCTACTCTCTCACAAACAATTTGGTTTCAGGAGAAATTTATCCTTCAATCTACAACTCCTACACTATAAAAACATATGGACTACACAACTCGATCAGGGCAAAGCAATAGATGCAATTTACATAGACTGCTGTAAAGCCTTTGATTCAGTGGTACACGACAAACTACTTCTGAAACTAAAATCTTATGGCATCTCTGGACCCCTACATGATTGGATAACTGCGTTCCTGTCAAACAGACAACAAGTGGTTAAAATAGAGAGTTCTATATCAAATCCTGCACCTGTCAATAGTGGTGTCCCTCAAGGCAGCGTTCTAGGACCAACACTCTTCATACTTCACATAAATGACCTTTATGATCACATTATAAGCAACTGCGTTCTGTTTGTCGATGATGTCAAACTATTTAACACCACAGACAATGCTACTACCCTTCAGAAAGACCTTGACTATGTATCAGAATGGTCAAACAAGTGGCAACTTCAAATCTCAATCAACAAATGCTCTGTCTTACACATTGGCAAAAAGAATCAGAACACTAAATACAAGCTTGGAGGACACAACCTTGTAGACGACCCACATTCTGTCAAGGATCTTGGAGTACTCATATCTAATGATCTAAGTGCCAAAGCCCACTGTAACAACATCGCCAAAAAGGCACTAAGATAGTCAACCTAATCCTGCGTAGCCTCTTCTCTGGCAACATTACACTGCTAACTAGAGCATACAAAACATTCTCTAGACCAATTCTTGAATACAGCTCACCTGTCTGGAACCCACACTACACATCAGACATTAACACAATTCATAGAGTCCAAAAAGCTTTCACGAGAAGAGTCCGCCACTCCTCCACTTGCAACAGAAGACCATATTCCACAAAAC
>QLTV01002539.1:307087-321276 GCA_003457575.1 Thermophis baileyi | reverse complement strand
TCCATCTATCCATCTATCCCGCTCTCCATCTCTCCATCTATCCATCTTTCCACTCTCTCTCTCTCTCTCTCTCTCTCATTATCTATCTGTCTGTCTGTCTGTCTGTCTGCCTATCCATCCGTCCATCCATCCATCCATCCATCCATCCATCCATCCATCCATCCATCCATCTCCCTCCCAGAGAGAACATTGTCCTCTGTATTCAGCTCCCCTGCCATGTGATCTTCTTGGCCCTGTTTCTTCTTCTGTTTCAATCTTCAGCCGGGCTCCTTGTCTTGAAAGACGAATCTTCCAACGAGGAACCGGATACTGTATGTTTAATCTGGAGAAAACCAAAAGAAATTTGATAACCCATTCGGAATATACTGTCATCTGGGAAATAACACAGATATACCATTTTTGTTACTTCGGGCACGATCTAAACTTTCAGGAGGGTAAACTTTGATTGGCTGTGAAGAACCTCCGAATGACAACAGCAATAGGACAATGTTGTTGGTCATGTCCAGTGTTTGTGCTAGAGGCCTTCAAATAAAATAGAAGGCAGCCAGCAGATAGGTTCCTCCTGTCCTGGATTGCCTAGATGTGATTCTGGATAGCTGTCTGCCATATTTTACTGCTCTGTCTCTTGCTCACACTACTTCTGTATGTTTCAATCTCGGCTAATAAGGCAGCAAAGTAGGGACGGTTTTTAGTGAACATGTTCTCTTTGGGTTTGTTACACATTCATTTAATCAAGCAATATATTAGCGTGTCTGCGCTTAAGCTATAATCTTATCTGGCGCACTCTGAAATTTAGCAAAGTATATTGAGGAACCCTCTGTATTATTCATCACTTCTCTCAAATGAACCGGGAGGCAGAGAGAGAGAGAGAGAGAGAGAGAGAAGAGAGAAAGGAAGAACGAGCATAGAATTTAACTCGCAAAGTGGAAAAAAAAGTTTTTAAATGTGGCGACAGTTTGCCTTCAGTCTGAATAAAAGTACGAGAAATCGCAAAAGCACTTACATAACGCACTCTCTGAGCGGTTTACAATGTCAGCATGTCTCAAGTGCCAAAAAATAATAATAATAATATTACAATTTACTATGTGCAAATGCAGTAGTTTTCGGGGGGGGGGGAAGTCCTTTGTCAGAGGCTCTACAAAATATAGAACTCTATCATGTTTAAGGTAAAGACCAATGTGCACCACACTACGCTGGTTCAAAGTTAGAAAAAATATTAAAAATAGGTACAATTATAAAATTGCACTTATTTTATTTCTTAGATGCTGAAGTCATTCAGGAACACCAGTAAATCAAATAACCTGGTTGCTATAAAAAGAGCAACCGTTTTAAAGAGCGAGAGAGAGACCTAGATTTTGGAGCTGACTGAATCTGTGCTTAAAATTATCTTGTTGGCTCATCTTAATCACTTTGTAATTATCTTTTGCGTTCCCATATAAAACACAATAGGCAAGCACTCGTCTATCTTGCTTTATATGAGAACGCATAACATAATTACAAAGTAATTAACCGAAGATGAGCCAATAAACGAAAACTTAAAGCCGCAGAAGAAAAATGTTTAATATACTTACATCCTACCTGGGTTTTACCAGATAAATCATACTGATTACAGTAAAAGGAAGATGCTGGCAAACATATTTGGTAAAACCAGAAGGAGTAGTCCAGTCTGTCATTACACAAGAAAAAATAATCTTTTTTTAGTCGTGGGTTTTTTTTTTCATGTCAGCTCCATGACGTTTAATGCTATTCATCAAACGTGCTCCTTCTTCCTTCCCTACCTATAAAATTTGGAAATGTTTAGGGGTGGGTGGAACTACCCGAGGTGGCGCAGTGGTTAGAGTGCAGCACTGCAGGCTACTTCAGCTGACTGCTAGCTGCAGTTCGGCAGTTCAAATCTCACCGGCTCAAGGTTGACTCAGCCTTCCATCCTTCCGAGGTGGGTCAAATGAGGACCCAGATTGTTGGGGGCAATATGCTGACTCTGTGAATCGCTTAGAGAGGGCTGTAGAGCACTGTAAAGCGGTGTATAAGTCTAAGTGCTATTGCTATTGCTACCGAGTTCTGCTTTTGCAAAACTTTGACAGAATAGCAATAGCACTTAGCAATAGCACTTAGACTTATATACCGCTTCATAGTATATATGTAGAAGCCCGGTGTGCTCATAGAAGCCCGGTGAAACGTACTGTCCCATCAAGACTCTGGTGGAAATGTTTGCGATCGTTTTTGGCAGAGTTGTTGTGTGTCTGTTTCGCTTACATTCTCCTCTCACAAATGTTACGCCCTCTCGGCTGCATTTGTACATCCAGCGTTTCTGGCTGCGTGCCAATACTCTGAACCATAAGTCAATCAAGGTTAAAACCCTCTCAGTGTCTTGTCTGTAGGCTCATCCTTCTTCTGTCAGCGCTGAATTATCACATACAGCAAGGGCCCTGCAATCTTGTGCGCGCAAAGGCTCATGCACTACAACAGATGTGGTTGATAAAATAAGGAAAGCCTAATTCAACCCCTTCGTAATCTATTTAGAGGGGTTTTTTGGGGGGGGGTGTCGTACAGGAGCTTAAGAAGAGCTTAAGCCCAGCTATAAATGGATTGTTAAGATTTGCAAAACAGGAACATAGAAACTAAAACTCCTCGCCGCCAATCTCGTCTCCCCCAAGTTCTGTAATTCTGGTCTAGAGATAGGTAGAAACTCTGCTGTACTTTTGTTGACGAATTTACGGAGTCCTAGCACTGATGAGGTTGCCTAGTTGGGTAATAAAATGTCTGCAAGAAAAACAACCAAGCTCAGAGAGAACCCAGGACTCCAGAGTTCAACCCTGAGCTGGAAGTTTTTAAGAAGAGATTGGACAACCATTTGTCTGAAATGGCGTAGGGTTTCCTGCCTGAGCAGGGGGGCTGGACTAGAAGACCTCCAAGGTCCCTTCCAACTCTGTTATTCTGTTCTGTTCTCCCAAGGCATCCTAGGTAGGACCCGAAGCCAGTAAGCGAGTGATCTTTGAAAATGCTGCTGCGTTTTGGTTGCCCAAATTTCTTCGGGAAGCTCTTTCCCAGAGTCTAAATGCAAATCAGGAATTGGTCCCACATTACAAGGCCGGGTTGCTAAGAATAGCTCAGATTTGGAGAGAGAGAGAGACGCGGGGTTGATGCTTCTGGACTCGATTCACCTGAACTATCAGCAAAGCAAATATTTCACAGGTAAAAAACCCCCAAAAAGACATTCTGTATACAGGACAGAGATGTCTCCTCTGTTTAAATGCTTATTCTTTTACCCGCCAGTTTGATTGACAGCCTTGTTCACATTTAATGACCAAGAATTTCACAACTCCTTAGAGATAATGCTAGCTCAGCAGAAGTTTATGAAAGGAGTAAACAGCCTTCCTTTGTTTAGTCACATTAAGGAGGATAATTCAGATAGTGGGTTTCAGATCATCGCAGCCATTCTGCATCCCCCCCCCCCCCGGATTACAGATCGATGGACCAATTTCCTACCTTTGAGAAAACAAAACAAATAAGAGTTTTTGTTTGATGATCTCATGGTCAGACAGGTTGAAATTCCCCTTCGGATCAAACCACTGAAATCATTGAGATTGGAACTGGAACACTGGGCACTATCTAAAAAAAAAAAAAATAGAATTCAGTGGTGAGAAAAGGAAGATTCTACATTTAGGCAAGAAAAACAAAATGCACAGGTGCAGTATATGTGGTACCTGGCTCAACAGTAGTAACTGCGAGAGGGATCTTGGAGTCCTAGTGGACAACCATTTAAATAGGAGCCAGCCGTGTGCTGCAACTGCCAAAAAAGCCAACACAGTTCTAGGCTGCATTAACAGAGGGATAGAATCAAGATCACGTGAAGTGTTAATACCACTTTATAATGCCTTGGTAAGGCCACACTTACGGAATACTGCATCCAGTTTTGGTCGCCACGATGTAAAAAAGATGTTGAGTGCAGAGAAGAGCAACAAAGAGGATTAGGGGACTGGAGGCTAAAACATGAAGAACAGTTGCAGGAATTGGGTATGGCCAGTCTAGAGAAAAGAAGGACTAGGGGGGACCTGATGGCAGTCTTCCAATATTTGAGGGGCTGCCACAAAGAAGAGGGGGTCAACCTGTTATCCAAAGCATCTGAAGGCAGGACAAGAAGCAATGGTTGGAAACTGAACAAGGAGAGAACCAACCTAGAACTAAGGAGAAATTGCCTGACAGTGAGGACAATTAACCAGTGGAATGACTTGCCTCCAGAAGTTTTGGATGCTCCATCACTGGAGGTTTTCAAGAAGAGACCGGACAGCCACGTTTCTGAAAAATGGTATGTAGGTCTCCTGCTTCAGCAGGAGGTTGGTCTGGAAGACCTCCAAAGTCCCTTGCAACTCAGCAGAGTTGCAACTCAGTTATTCAGCTCAGTATCATCTGAGATACTTTCTGTGACTGGGAGATGGGAGTCCTACGCCAACACCTCTGAAGGGTAACAGGTTGGGGAAGCTCAGAGGACCTCCCTGATATCCAACCTGGTTATTTTATCTCTCAATCCTCTAGAACAGGGGTCGGCAACCTTAAACACTCAAAGAGCCACAAAGGTCCTAACCGGAAGCCCCCCGTTCAATTCTGGAGCCGACCGGAAGTCCGGTTCCCCCACCATAGAGTCTCCTCCTAGCGCAGCGTCCTTTTTCCTCTACCTGTCCTAACCAAAAGCCCTATCAATTGTGGAGCTGACCGGCGACAGGGAGCCGCAGCAGAGGGATGAAAAGAGCCACGAGCGGCTCCAGAGCCACGGGTTGCCGACCCCTGCAAGGGCAGAGAGAAAAGGGACAGCTCATAACTCTAATCTCAGAATGCTAAAAGAACGAGTCTTTGTGGGAGGGGCTTTGGTGGAACGGGAGGGGCCTTAAATCCCCAGCCCAATCCATTCCTGGAAGGAACTTGGTGCTACAGTACATGCTCCAGTGGAGAGACTGAGCATTGCAATTTTGCAAGCCCCCCTGGTCACAGCCAAAAGCAGGCATCCATCTCCAAAGCCGCTCTTTAGGAACCGCATCTAAGCATGAAGCTCATCATCGCTTTAAATAAACATATTAGACAATAGTAATTGCTGGAATGCAATCAGTCTGTTCAAACCGAATCAACACATGGCATCCAATCTAATTTTAGAAGAACCCTCTCTCTTTTTTTTTTTTTGTCTCCTGTGGCTTAAAATATCTTGTTCTTCCTAATAAAACGAAAAAGAGATGGAAGAGAAATTGCCCCTGTATCCAAACTGACCTGTTTTTATTATTTTTATTATTATTATTAGAAGGAAAACTGGAAGGCGGACATTCTTGTGTTTCGGGCCTTTTCTAAGGCATTTGGGTGTCTAAAGATTAAGAAACTGGCATGCCTGTCTCCCAAGTCCTAACCTCATTCTTTAAAGGCTGTGCTGAGCTTTAGCAATCCCCCTCCAACTCAACACGCCTTGTATTCAAGGAGAGAAGCAACCGAGAACTAAGGAGTTTCCTAACAGTGAGAACAATCAACCAGTGGAACAGCTTGCCTCCAGAAGTTGTAGGTGCTCCATCACTGGAGGCTTTCAAGAAGAGACCGGACAAGCCGAAATACGAATATTCTCTACAATTTGTAGACTGGACAACCATTGGTCTGAAATGGTCTAGGGTTTCCTGCTTGAGCAAGGAGTTGGACTAGAAGACCTCCAAGGTCCCTTCCAACTTCTGTTATTCTTTCCATGCATTTTATTTTTATTTATTTATTTATTATTTATTTGTAAAGCGTATATATGATTACGAACAAAGTATAAACAGACTATAAACATGTTTGTGAATATATAAGTACAAGCATGGTTATGAGTACAAGAAATTTTATAGATATATGGGTACATTAGGACAGGGACGGTAGGCACGCTGGTGCGCTTATGCATGCCCCTTACAGACCTCTTAGGAATGGGGCGAGGTCGACGGTAGACAGTCTAAGGTTAAAGTTTTTGGGGTTTGGGGAAGAAACCACAGAGTCAGGTAGTGAATTCCAGGCGTTGACCACTCTGTTGCTGAAGTCGTGAGGTTGTAGCAGACAATTTTATGAGCTACGCTTAGGTCATGCCGAAGGTGATGTAGTTCTAACTTTTCTAAGCCCAGAATTTCAACTCTGGTGGCGTAAGGTATTCTTTTGCGCGCAGAGGAGTGGAGGACTCTTCTCGTAAAATATCTCTGGACATGCTCTATTGTATTAATGTCTGATATGCAGTGTGGGTTCCAGACAGATGAGCTGTATTCGAGAATTGGTCTAGCAAATGTTTTGTATGCTCTGGTTAAAAGTACTCCGGTGGATAGTAGAGGACCATCTCATGCCCAGGGGAACCACGATGCAAAGTTATCTGGTAGGATCCACAGCTTCAGTCTCTAGGAAATACACATCTCCCTTCTTCCAAATCATATGGCACATTGGTTTTGGGGTTTTTCCCCGCACCCACCTGGAAATGGGTCCCCTTCTCTGTATATATATCCAATCAGGCTTCCTCCGTTGAGTTTGGCTAAATTAAGCCGAGAAGTAAGAACGTGGCAAATGCCATTGCTCGCGACGGATTCTTAATGAACTGGTTAAAATGAGTGTCATCAATTTAGGATTATATAATCAGCCCCAAGCTTGGTTTTCATTTCTTTCTCCCACCAACGGGAGGAGATGCAAAGAAGCACCTGGGAAGTCACAGCAGACTGCCAGCCATGATTTAATTCAGAATGTGTCAGTCTGTTTTAGAAGAAACCGGTAGTTTCCTACCGGTTTCCGTCTATAACCCAGGCATGGCATAGAAGGAAAACAGGGCAGGGAGTGAAAAGGAGAACTAACAGCCCCCATGGGATGGTATCAGAGGGAGTCAAAAATCTGCAAGGGGAGAGGGCAGTAGGGATTGCCTTCTCAGTAGAAATTGGGGTATACACATAGTAATTTATAGCCCAATTTATCCTCCAAGGGAATTTCTTGGTCCAAGCTAAACTTTTCCAGCTTTGTAGATTCTCAAGTGTTCCAGGTCACAGTTGTCCCAAAGGTGCTTTTTCAAGAGGCAACTGGACTTCCTTGTTTTTTTCTTCGAAGACGTTTCGCTTCTCATCCAAGAAGCTTCTTCCGCTCTTGACTGGACGGCGGGGAATGGAAGGATGGCCAACAGTGATGGGACGCAAGGCGGAAAACATCCTGCAGAAAGCACAACTCCACAACACAGCTCCTTTCAGCAGTTCCAAAAAGGCTCCACGGCCATTTGCACCACTCAGGTGACTCTGAGGACACAGACAAACCTCCAAGTGGCCTCAATGACTCTCTAAAAGGATGCAAATGACCAGCTGTCTGCAAGGAGTATCAATCCTTCCATTCCCCACTATCCTGTCAGAGCTGAAGAAGCTTCTTGCATGAGAAGCGAAACGTCTTCAAAGAAAAAACAAGAAAGTCCAGTTGCCTCCTGAAAAAAAGCACCTTTGGGACAAAGATAAACCTCCAAGTGGCCTCAACGGCTCGCTGAAAGACTGCAAACGACCAGCTGTCTGCAAGGAATGTAAATCCTTCCATTCCCCACCATCCAGTCAGAGCTGAAGAAGCTTCTTGGAGGAGAAGCGAAACGTCTTCAAAGAAAAAAACAGAGAAAGTCCAGTTGCCTCTCGAAAGAAAAAAACAAACAAACCACATTTGGCTTTTCCAGCTTCGTTTCCTCCTATCTGTGTCGGGACAGGCGTTAAATGACATTTTCGGACTCCCACTAAGCCTCCAGTGGCCACATTCGGCTACACAACACAGTGTCCTGTGCTTCCCACCCCCCTCCCCATATGTCTGGCCTCTGCCCGGGGGGGGGGCGACGGGGGGGGGGAAACCTGTCAACCCACCTGCCTGGATTCTCGCAATGTCCCCATGGTTGATTCCCTGCATCTCTTTTATCACCTGTCATTTATTTAGAAGGTTTAGGGACTTTCAGGCTGTGAACCCTGGGGGGGGGGTTTCAAGCNAGGAGCTCTCCACTTGGCAAGTATCTACCAGCCCAAAAGGAGGAAGAAATAAAGAAAGAAGAATCAAGAGCTGCCAGATTGATTTTGCCAAGTCACCCCCCCCTTCTCTCTGCAAGGGTCCTGTGCACCATTCGAGGCTCCCGTCAAGAGCCCGAACATGGGGGCTGCTGATGGGGACTCCTCAGTGGCTGAGCTAAATAAACGGGATGAAATTTAAACTACCTTCTCACACCGTGCCAGCTCTTGACTCGCGAGCTCCAGCACAGGGGAATGAGAGAGCGAGAGAGAGAGAGAGAGAGAGAGAGAAGAGAATGCAGGAGTATTTATATTCCAACCTAAGCAACTGAGCACCCCCCCCCCAAAAAAAAGTACGATCTTGGAGAAGACATGGAATTAGGAGCCCTTCCCCAAAAGCACAGTAGGTGGATTTAAATCTTCGTTACGGTGTTTTGCTGCCATCTGCCTTTATTTATTTATTTCTGTACTCAGGGCTTGCCAGTAAACCCAGCAGGTTTGACTTTTGACTTGGTTATTGTTTTCTTCTTCTTCTTCTTCTTCTTCTTCTTGGTGTCAGTGAATGGTCAGTCTGTCCGTCTCTCTCTTTCCACCCATCCACCTCTCCATCCATCCATCCATCCATCCATCCATCCATCCATCCGCCTCTATATATGTTGTTCGAGCACATCATTAAAAGTGCAGGCGTGCATTTGGCTTCTCTGCTGATTTATTCATGCTAGCAACATGTGAGCTGGCTTTTCTTCCCCCCCCCCTCCCTCCCTCCCTCTCTCCCTATAGATACTGGTAAGGTTTCCATTCAGCCCGAGATGGGTCATTGGTTTTGAATACGAGCTGCCTTGCGCTCCGTTGTCCCAACCACCCGTCGGCCAAAGTTTTTTTTCTACGACGAATCTATTGGCCACAAAGAGAAAAACAGGGGAAAAAAATTAAAAAAAAAAAGAAACAGGGTGTGGGGGGAGGGAAAAGGCAGTGACAGCTCTGTCACTTCTCCCCATGTTTGGGGCAGGGATGGGGCGCACTTTGAAGGGTGCTGGGTGCAAAACGTGCCTTCCAAACTTTATCCATGCTTTTGTTGCCAGGGTGGGGGAAAGGAGGGGGAGATGCGTGCGGTTTGATCGCACCCTCCGCCAAATTACTGCAGCAGCCGATGCTGTTTTGAGTTGGGGTGGGGACCAGTTACTCAGCCAGGGCGACGACGTATTTTCTGGTTTTTTTGTGGGGGGGGTGTCAGTTCCTCGCCGTGTCTGATGCCCGAACGAGTTTCCTTCCCCTGCATTTCTATACGTGGGTTCTGCGTGTGCCTGTGAACGGGTGTGCGTGTGAGACAATGGCAGAAGAGTGCGTTATCGGGAGGGCTTTGCTCAGGAAAGAGTGCGTTATCTGGAGGGCTTTGCTCTGCCTTACGGCTTGGCCATTTGCCCAGCCTTTTTGTTGTAAAAGGCACCAGGTGAACATCAGACGCACCTGGGAGGTGAGTTGCAGCTGCCCCACACCTAACCAGCCTCCCCTCCGTCAAGAAAATACCACAGGGAGACAAAACCCAGGAGGACTTAACTGCTCAGAGGATGGGAGATGTGAACCCTGCCTGACCACTTCCCCACTCCCCACATGTCTGCAGAGAGATTTGGGTGGGGGGGGAAGCCTGGAAACAGACCTGTTTCCCAGGATTTATAACATAACTGCTGCTGTGACCATTCTCCCTGCTCCCCTTTCACAAGAACTATCGGTTATCTGGATTTGCTGTCCAAAGTCGAGTCTCGGGCAACTTGGGAAGGAAGCATCCAGTCCTGGGAAGTGTTATGGGTCCTTGTGGGTGAGGGGTAGTAGGAAGACCCCTCCCATGTTTTGAGAAGACAAACCTCCCCGTTAAAATAGCTCTCCCCCCCTCTGAAAAACCAGATCCGTACCGACTTCTCACAGAGCCACCCACTTGTTTTGCTCCGCACTTCTCCAGCCTGCAGGATTTGGACCTTTGAAGATCGACTACAAAGCGGGCACAAAAAGAAAAAAAGAAAATCTTTTTGTACAGACGGGGAAAAACACTTTTTTAAAAAAACCAGCCTTTTTTGAGCTTGCTTTCCTCAAGTCCAGCACCAACCTTTGCATCCCCGATTTCGCTTTCGGGCGAATTTTTTGCCTTTTTCCATTGTTTTCAATTAAAAAGAAGGATGTTCCGGGGGGGTGGGGGAGAGAAATGACCAAAAATGTAAATAACGCAGATCCAAAGCAGAGAGATATGTGGGTCAAGGCATTTCGGGAAGAGAAACCAACGGAGTCAAGAACAGAATAGAATAGAGCTGGAAGGGACCTTGGAGGTCTTCTAGTCCAGCCCCCTGCTCAAGCAGGAGAACCTATACAATCTCAGACAAGTGACTGTCCGGTCTCTTCTTGAAAACCTCCAGTGATGGAGCAATAGCAATAGCAATAGCAGTTAGACTTATATACCGCTTCATAGTGCTTTACAGCCCTCTCTAAGCGGTTTACAGAGTTAGCATATCGCCCCCAACAATCTGGGTCCTCATTTTACCCACCTCGGAAGGATGGGAGGCTGAGTCAACCTTGAGCCGGTGAGATTTGAACCGCTGAACTGCAGCTAGCAGTCAGCTGAAGTAGCCTGCAGTGCTGCACTCTAACCACTGCGCCACCTCGGCTCAGCACCCACAACTTCTGGAGGCAAGCTGTTCCACTGGTTAATTGTCCTCACTGTTAGGAAGTTTCTCCTTAATTCCAGGTTGCTTCTCTCCTTGGTTAGTTTCCAATACATTGTTTCTTGGTGCTTTGGAGAATAGCTGGACTCCCTCTTCTTTGGGGCAGCCCCCCAAACACTGAAATACTGCTATCACGTCACCCCTAATTCTTCTTTTCTTTTAGACTAGCCGGACCCAAAACCTGCAGCCGTTCTTCCTATGGTTTAGTCTCCAGGCCTTTGATCATCTCAGTTGCTCTTCTTTGAACTTTTTCCAAAGAAGATGCCAAGCACATCAGTTAATATTGATGGACTTAGATTCTACCCAGGTTTTTTGATTGATTGATTGATTGATTGGCCACCCATCTCCATGGGCTCTGAACAGCCAATAAATTGTTCCTTTGGTTTCAAAGCCACCTGCTAATTCTTACACACACACACACCCCGAGCGCGCCTGCAGTGTGCATTTTGGAAATCGAGTTACCAGCTTCCCCCAACCATTCTCCAGGCGCGTAGGCCTTGAATCCTAGAGCGTCCCAGCCAGCATGGCCACTGCAAGGAACTCTGGGAACTGTCGTCTGCACATCTGGAGATGGGGCCCATCTCTGAGAAGTTTGCCCTTCGATGGAATGTCAACAGTAGATTGTATGGGGACCCCACACTCCCTCTCTGTCCATTACGGCTGCATTTTTGTTCTTTTTGTCACCCACTGTAATTTCTCCGGGTTGAGATAATACGCTGTGAGACATTGACACCTTTGTTGTTGTTGTTGGTTGTTGCCCGCGGTGTGCCTTAATTTCCGCTCTACCGTAAAGAAGAACTGACTTTCTGCTTTGGGGATCCACTCTTGTCTGTTTGCGTTTTGCTGAAATCCAAAAACCAGGTCAGCTCCCCACCGCCTTTCCTTTCCTTTCCTTTCCTTTCCTTTCCTTTCCTTTCCTTTCCTTTCCTTTCCTTTCCTTTCCTTTCCTTTCCTTTCCTTTCCTTTCCTTTCCTTTCCTTTCCTTTCCTTTCCTTTCCTTTCCTTTCCCTTCCCTTCCCTTCCTTTCCTTTCCTTTCCTTTCCTTTCCTTTCCTTTCCTTTCCTTTCCTTTCCTTTCCTTTCCTTCCCTTCCCTTCCCTTCCCTTCCCTTCCCTTCCCTTCCTTTCCTTTCCTTTCCTTTCCTTTCCTTTCCTTTCCTTTCCTTTCCTTTCCTTTCCCTTCCCTTCCCTTCCTTTCCTTTCCTTTCCTTTCCTTTCCTTATTTTTATTTTTTACTTATTTATTTTTTTATTTTTTGAGCAGAGAGGTTTAAACCAGAATGTGGACGAACGGGTGCCTCTGAGCGCTCACAATTTTTATTTTTATTTTATTTTTTGCTATTCGGTGACCTCAAAAGAAAGCAGAAATAAAGGCAAGAAGCTGGCCCTCAGCATGAAAATAAGCCCTCCGTCCTGGGGGGGGTTTTTGGAAATTTCTCTGCTTTTCCGCAGCAAAGGACAGCAGCAGGGTGGCCTGTCCTTCATCCTGTGATGGAGATTATTCCACCCTGTAGCCAAACATCGCTTCCCGCTCTCCTGGAGGGAAACAAGCAGGTTAAAGGAACTTCCTTCCTGCCATCACCTGTCCCGTCTGCCTTGAAGCAGCTTCTGCCTCCATCCAGGTCGAGGCCAGAGTCGAAACCCGCTTCCCGCCAGCTTCTGCACCAACCTTTCTCCCCGCAAAGCATTCTTCCTCTCCTTTTAAAGTCCTAAAACAACGTGTGTCGACCCGTGGCCACATAAACCAGAAGCAATCGGGCAGGAGGGATTTGAAGCTTTGAAGGAAGAGGAACCGAGCTATAGTGCTAATTCCGAGACTCGCCTGACCTCGTTTGGGGCGAGGATCCCCCCCCCCTTCCATAAGATGCAATCTGTTTTTTCTGGTGCTTATTTCCCAACCAAGCCCAGATTTTTCTGCAGATCAATCGACAGAGAAACGACTCTGAAATGTCTACTTTTCAGCAGTCCTGGCAGTCGATGCCAGCGGGAAAGGAGCATCCCAGCCAAAAATGCTTTAAGGAGCCAAATTGGCCAAGCACAGTTCTTCGACAACTGGTATTTGAGGGGCTTCAGGGGCTGCCCCAAAGAAGAGGGGGGAGTCAAGCAATTCGCCAAAGCACCCGAGGGCAGGACAAGAAGCAACGGATGGAAACGAATCAAGGAGAGAAGCAACCTGGAATTAAGGAAATATTTCCTGACATTGAGGACAATTCACCAGTGGAACAGCTTGGCACCAGAGGTTGTGGGCGCTCCATCACTGGAGGTTTTTAAGAAGAGATTTGATAGCCACTTATCTGAAATGGTCTAGGGTCTCCTGCTTGAGCAGGGGGTTGGACTAGAAGATCTCCAAGCCCCTTCCAGCTCTATTCTGACCGATTGATTGATTGAAATGGTCTAGGGTCTCCTGCTTGAGCAAGGGGTTGGACTAGAAGATCTCCAAGCCCCTTCCAGCTCTATTCTGACCGATTGATTGATTGAAATGGTCTAGGGTCTCCTGCTTGAGCAAGGGGTTGGACTAGAAGACCTCCAAGGTCCCTTCCAGCTCTATTCTGATTGATGATTGATTGAAATGGTCTAGGGTCTCCTGCTTGAGCAAGGGGTTGGACTAGAAGACCTCCAAGGTCCCTTCCAGCTCTATTCTGATTGAATTGATTGCTTCACACCAGAGGAAACGAACTTTTTCTTGATGGCTAAGGAGCCTGAAACCTAGGAAGCCTCGGGTTTCAAATAGGCATCTCTATAAATAAATATTGCAGCTGGGTCCGACTGACGTTTGACGGTCTGCGTACGTTTTAGAGGTGAGAATCTCTTCCGAAAGATACGAAGACCAAAGTGGACCTGCTCCACTCTTCTGTTACAAGGATAACTAACCTCACACATATTTTTGACAAAGTTCATTGCTTCTCTTCTCTCCTTTTTGCCCCCCCCCCTGGCAAAAGTTCTCAGTCAAACTTTCTGGCCTCCTGCAGGACCCCACATTTGCTCCCAGTGTCCTGTTAGGGCGCTGAGCTAAATCCTCCTGGATTGGATACTAAGCCACTTCTCACCCCATGGAAAATACTGAGTTTTGTTCCTCCTCTCTTATTCCTTTGGTTTCTTCGGAGAATTACAGATAAAAGCTCATCACCAGCTGAGAATCTATTTGAGTGGCTTTGGACAAGGCATATTCCTCATTTGCAGCCTGGGATAACCACACTGGTCTAACTTTCAGGGTGCTTGTAGTAGTTGTTGTTTCTTCTTCTTCTTCTTCTTCTTCTTCTTCTTCTTCTTCTTCTTCTTCTTCTTCTTCTTCTTCTTCTTCTTCTTCTTCTTCTTCTTCTTCTTCTTCTTCTTCTTCTTCTTCTCCTCCTCCTCCTCCTCCTCCTCCTCCTCCCTCCCCCCTCCTCCTCCTTCCTCCTCCTCCTCCTCCTCCTCCTCCTCCTCCTCTTCTTCTTCTTCTTCTTCTTCTTCTTCTTCTTCTTCTTCTTCTTCTTCTTCTTCTTCTCCTCCT
>QLTV01002539.1:264924-276780 GCA_003457575.1 Thermophis baileyi | reverse complement strand
TTCTATTCTATTATATTATATTCCTATTTCTATTCCAAGTTCATTTCTATATTTTATTCTATATTCAATTCAATTCAATTCTCTTCGCTTCTCTTCGCTTCTCTTCCTATTCCTATTCCCGTTCCTGTTCCTATTCCTATTCCCGTTCCTGTTCCTATTCCTATTCCTATTCCTATTCCTATTCCATTCCTATTCCTATTCCCTATTCCCTATCCCTATCCCCACCCCATTCCATTATTCTATTCTATTCTATTCTATTCTATTCTATTCTATTCTATTCTATTCTATTCTATTCTATTCCTAGGAGCCATTTGGGAGGTGGCGTCCCTCACCAAATCCAAACCGGGTGGCCAGAACCTGATTGGGGTGGCTAAGGGATTATGAGGATGGCAGCACCACTATTTTGTCAAAAATATACAAATAGTCCTTGACTTACAACCACAATTGGGCCCAAAATTCCCCTGTTGCTAAGCGAGACAGCTGTTAAAATGAGTTTTGCTCCATTTTACAACCTTTTTTTGCTGCGGTTGTTAAGCGAATCGCTGCAGTTGTTAAGTTTAGGAACACGGTCGTTAAGTGAATCTGGCTTCCCCGTTGACTTTGCTGGTCACAGTGTCGTAAAAGGGGGAATCACGTGACTTCGGGACACTGCAACCGTCATGAATACAAGTCCGTTGCCAAGCGGCCAGATTGGGATCACGTGACCATGGTGTGTGCGTGTGTGTTTGTGTGTGTTTGTGTGTGCGTGTGTGTTTGTGTGTGTGTGTGTGTGTGCTGCAACGGTTGTAAGTGCAAAAAACGGTCATCTTGGTTGCTCTTCTCTGCACTTTTCCCAAAGTAGCAATAGCAATAGCCCTTAGACTTATATACCGCTTTACAGTGCTTTACAGCCCTCTCTGAGCGGTTCACAGAGTCAGCCTCTTGCCCCCAACAATCTGGGTCCTCATTTGACCCACCTCGGAAGGATGGAAGGCTGAGTCAACCTTGAGCCGGTGAGAATCGAACTGCCAAATTGCAGGCAGCCGGCAGTCAGCATAAATAGCCTGCAGTACTGCGCTCTAACCACTGCGCCACCTCGGCTCTTTCAAGCCTCAACCTCTTTTGGCAACGTGGTCACCAAAACTGGATGTGTGATTCCAGCTGCGGCCTTACCTAAGGATCTTTCTTGGACTTGCTTTAACACCCATCCTGTCACGACTCATCCATTCCTGGGAACCGACAGCTCCCGTATCAAACCCTTTTGAGTGGCAGGTCTTCCGGGCAGGTTCTCCCCCTCCGTAGGAAACTCCTGTGACCTGCTTCTCTTCTCTTTTATAACGCAGGATACCAGCTGCCTTTCATCCCTGCGTGACTCCCCTTCCTTGCATATCTTATTTCTCCTCTCCCACCCATCTCTTCGTCTTGGGTTTCTGAGGCAGCTGTTGTCCTTCTGAGCTCTCCTGCTGCTTTCCGGTGAAACTCCCAAGGAAGGCTGACTCTATTTCTGAATTTTTTGTTCCCTCTCGACACCCCCCCACCCACCCACCCCCGCTCACCTGTCGCTCAAAGGAAGTCAACTGAAGCAGCCAAACTTTGATCTCCATTCCCTGTTCGGGCCTTAAAGTTCAGTCCTTACCAGATACCTGGTTCGCTCATATATTATTTAACCTGGGATTTGAGTAGCCTGCGACAGGTGAGGCGGCCGGGGTGGGTGGGGAGAGACCGTATTCATAATGTATCCCCAGCTTAGGATATCCAAGGTTCGGTGGCTGGAGGGAGGGAATCGAATTCATCTGGGCCTTTTGCCATTTTTAACACCTGAAGGTGTTAAAAATAATGGATGGAAACTGAACAAGGAAAGATTCAACCTGGAAATAAGGAGAAATTTCCTGACAGTGAGAACGATCAACCCATGGAACAGAAGTTGCCTTCGGAAGTTGTGGGAGCTTCATCACTGGAGGCTTTCAAGAAGAGACTGGACTGCCATTTGTCAGAAATGGTGTAGGGTCTCCTGCTTGGGCAGGGGAGGGGGTTGGACTAGATGACCTACAAGGTCCCTTCCGACTCTTGTTAATCCGTTAAACTATCTGTTAAAGTGTGCAAATTTTCACGATCCCTTTCGAGGTGTTCCACGGCATGGCTAGTCTGGTGAGACAAGGATTAATGGATGGAAACTGAACAAGGAGAGATTCAACCTAGAAATAAGGAGGAATTTTCTGACAGTGAGAACAATCAACCCATGGGACAGAAGTTGCCTTCGGAAGTTGTGGGAGCTTCATCACTGGAGGCTTTCAAGAAGAGACTGGACTGCCATTTGTCAGAAATGGTGTAGGGTCTCCTGCTTGGGCAGGGGAGGGGGTTGGACTAGATGACCTACAAGGTCCCTTCCGACTCTTGTTAATCCGTTAAACTATCTGTTAAAGTGTGCAAATTTTCACGATCCCTTTCGAGGTGTTCCACACTGCCGAGCCTTAGGGATCGTTCACAAAATACGGCGTCTGGCCGAATGAAGAAGCATTAATTGAATGCTTCTCTTAATTTTTCGAGAGACCCGGGTATGAAAAGAAGCATTCTTGAGAGGTGGGTTTGGAGAGCGCCGTACCGTTGGCTTATAACATCTAGAGTCGTGCAACTCTTATGATTGGCTGGGTGACATCAAAAGACACTTAGTCACTGGGGAGAAAAAACCATTAGAAACTGGAAATCTATCTCTTGCTATCTGCAGTTCATTTCTGTGAAGGGAAACTTGTGGCACAGATCTTATGCAACGCCAGAAGTCAGTTTTGCTCGCGCGCGTGGCTTGCATGCATGTGCGCGGCTTCAAAACGTGCCTAAATAGAACGGCATAGTGCCAGGGCGGGTGGGCAGGCCCACCCGCTGGTTGCTACTACCGGTTCGCCCGAACCGGTCCGAACCGGCTGAATACCACCTCTGCTGGCCACCTATTCTGCCTCTTCCAAGTGTTTTTTCAAGCCCTGAAATTTAATCTGATTTTAATCGATTATCAAGCGAGTCGGCACAAAAGTTGATAATCACTTGATAAAGTGCTCCTGATATTATTAAGAGGCAGGGAAAGCTACTACCTTAGTTAAAAGGAGCTTCTTCTCCCCTGCAGGCACGGAAAGAAGCAGAAGCAGAGTCTCTTAAGGGATTAAATATAAAATAACTGGAATTCAGTTATCCTAATTCTTTCCAAAGGTTTTCAGCTTAAAAGAACGAAAGGAACCAAAGGACGTTTCAGCAAGTGAAGCAAAAATGCAACCGCCTATCAACATTTGCATTTGCTGGGGAATCAGAATAGAGCTTGGAGGGACCTTGGAGGTCTTCTAGTCCGACCCCCTGCTCAAGCAGGAGACCCTAGACCAGTGATGGCAAACCTTTTTTTGCTCGGGTGCCAAAAGGGCGTGCGCGTGTGCCCACACCCATAATGCAATGCTCTTCCCCCCGTGTATGCGTGCACAACCCCCCGCCCGCGCTGCCTCCCCCGCGCATGCACGCAGGCCTCACTGAAGCCCTCGGACTTCCGGTAGGCCCGTTGGGCCATTTTTTGCCCTCCCCAGGCTTCAGGAAAGCCTCTGGAGCCTGTGGATGGCGAAAAACAGGCCCAACGAGCCTACCGGAAGTTCGGAAATGAACTTCCCGTAGGCCCATTGGGCCGTTCCGAACTTCCGGTAGGCCCGTTGGGCCTGTTTTTCACCATCCACAGGCTCTGGAGGCTTTCCTGAAGCCTGGGGAGGGTGAAAATGGCCTCCCCCCGCCCTCCAGTAGGCCGAAAATCCGCTGGCCAGCGCGCACATGCACGCTGGAGCTGACATAGGGCAACACCTCGCGTGCCCTCAGATATGGCTCCGCGTGCCACCTGTGGCACACATGCCATAGATTCGCCATCACGGCCCTAGTCCATTTCAGACAGGTGGCTGTCCAGTCTTTTCTTAAAGACCTCCAGTGATGAAGCACCCACAACTTCTGGAGACGAGCCATTCCACTGGTTAATTGTTCTCACCGACAGGAAATTTCTCCTTTTTTTTCTAGGTTTGCTTCTCTCCTTGATTAGTTTCCATCTGTTTTTTCTTGTCTTCTGGTACTTTGGAGGCCAGAAACACTGCTCTAATGCTAGACATCAAGAAAGAATAGAAGGAGTAAAGGGCTTTGGGATGGCGAACCCCATCCTCAGATATAAAAAAAAAGGTTTTATACCCAACAAAGATCAATCCATAGGGGCAGCACAACTATCTTATCTGTTTTGGCATTTCCTTGATTTTTTTTTTTCTCAATATAGGTCAAAATTCAAAACAAGGCTAAGAAAAATCTCCAGTAATGTTTGCTGTAGCGCCTAAAAATGCATGTATTGGGGGGAAGCAAAGTATTTGTCTTTCAATGACATTTTTTTGCCCTTAAAAAACATAGCCTCAGGCAGGAAAGGGGGAAAATGGTTTAAGGACTAAACACTTTTAATACTTTATTCGGTGCTGGTTGATTATACTTGACTGTCTGAACTGGAACAAAATGGATGGCAAACTTATTGCCGGAGGTCAGTCGGCTCATTTATATTAAATTCCCTAACGGAGCAAGGTTTTTACCACGAATCTTTGAACGATGCTTAGGTAGGGATTCTACTCTTTGAACAAAAGGTTTTGCAGACTTCCAAATCCAGGATTTGACTTGGCCCGAGTCTCCCACGAACTGTGAAGGAAAAGAAAATGCCTGTTCACTCTTTAACAATTTTTTAATTTAATAGCTGCAGACTAATTTTGATGTGACGTGATCGATGATAACGGTGATCGATGATATACCGTACTTACCTAGAGTTTCAGATAAATCATGTCTGAATGAACACAGGACCAGATTAGATGAATCTTTAAAGTCGGCTAACGTCTTTCTATGGTGCTGTCCGCTTTTAATTTTAAAACTGCACCAAGAGGGGTATGCGTGTGTGTGTGTGAGAGAGAGGTTGTCTTGTCTGGTTTCTCCTAACATACCTCCTTCTCAAAGCGGGAAAGAGCCTTGTGCATGGGTGCCACTGATGAGAAATGATTTCCCAAAGCCGGAAAATCTGCACCTTATTGCTTTCGACACGGCTGACCTTCTGAGTTATGAAAATCCATGCAGAAAGAGCAGACTCATCATCCATTATGTTTTCAAGAGCAGCCTCTCCGAAGACAAGTAGATATATGTATTATTTTGTGTTTCCCCCCTTAGACGGAAAAAGTAAGCACAGATCCTTCCCAGCACTCGCAAATAGGGATCTATCCATCCTGCTGACCCCCTCCCCATGTTTTATGCTGAGGGGGGAGGGCAGAAATGAGCTGCTTTATCTCTCCTTCTTATGATAATTTCCCCACTGGAACTTTTGCAGTTCTCCGTTGTTGTTTTTTATGCTGTTTTATGGAACCAAGTTGAATTGTCTGGAAATAACAGAATAACAGAGTTGCAAGGGACCTTGGAGGTCTTCTAGTCCAACCCCATGCTCAAGCAGGACACCCTATGACCATTTCAGACAAATGCTTGTCCAATCTCTTCTTAGAAACCTCCAGTGTTGGAGCACCCACAACTTCTGGTGGCAAGCTGTTCTGCGGGTTAATTTTCCTCACGGTCAGGAAATTTCTCCTTAGTTCTAGGTTGCTTCTCTCCTTGATCAGTTTCCATCCGTTGCTTCTTGTCCTGCCTTCAGGTGCTTTGGAGAATAGGTGCACCCCTTCTCCTTTGTTACCTTTCCAGAATGAGCCCCGAAGTTTTAGAAGGCGTGAGTAATATTTACAAATCCACATACTAGAGGACGTAAGCCCACACTTAATAAGATGCTTCACAGACCCTCTCAGTTTCTCATAATTACCCATTGCAGCCTTCCCTGTCTTTCCCTTCTCTCTTTATTCCCAAGGCCTACGAAATCGGTACGGATAAAAGGGTGCCTCTCCTCCTGGCCTCCTCTCCTCATTCAGCCTCTGAGCCAGGGGTGAAATGCTCCCGGTTCGCTCGTGCCTGTCGGTCGCCGTAGAGCCGGTCGCCAAGGTAGCACGAGGCTCCGCCCAGACGCCGGCGTTTGGGTTCTTTTACCCTCTGCGCATGCACAGAACGCTTTGCGCATGCGCAGAGGGTAAAAGAACCCAAATGGCGGCGTCCGGGTGGGTGGGCTGAGCCTTGCGCTACCTTGGCGACCGGCTCTATGGCGACCGACAGGCACGAGTGAACCGGGAGCATTTCACCCCTGCTCTGAGCCAGTTGTGATGTAGTCCACCCTGCCATCCTGTGGGTGTCCAGTCCTAAGTAAACTCCTGAGGGTCAGCTACAAAGGTGTAGAGTCCGCCTGTTTTTTTATGGCATGCGTCATCGGTCTGGGTTTCCAACCGTACCGTTCACGTTGTCTTAATAACTGTCAGTCGTTGTGATCACCTGAGAAATTGCCCCTATCGTTTTGGCAAATGCCCTTCCCAGAGGTGAGATTCACATAATTTAGCAATAGCAATAGCACTTATATACCGCTTTATAGTGCTTTACAGCCCTCTCTAAGCGGTTTACAGAGTCAGCATATTGCCCCCAACAATCTGGGTCCTCATTTTACCCACCTCGGAAGGATGGAAGGCTGAGTCAACCTTGAGCCGGTGAGATTTGAACCGCCGAACTGCTGGCAGCCGGTGATCAGCAGAAGTAGCCTGCAGTACTGCACTCTAACCACTGCGCCACCGCGGCTCCTATTTCTCTACCGGTTCGCCCAGCACCGACTGTGAGCTTGCGCACGCCCTCACTTCGGTCGCGTGCGCGGCTTGCACACATGCGCCTGGCTTGAAAACATGGCTAAATAGGACGGCATAGCGTGGGGGGGCGGGGGGGGGGCTTTCAGACTTTCAAACCCTAACCCACCCGCAGGTCGCTACTACCAGTTCGCCCGAACCGGCTGAATCCCACCTCTGGCCCTTCCCTTCCTTGCTCCTACATGGATTTCTTTTTGGCTAGCTCAGATTAGGTGGTTTTTTGTTTGTTTTTAAAGCTGGAAGCTTAGATCTAAGATCACATTTTAGAGGATTTCCCCAGAACTTTTCCCTAGGCAAAGAGTGGCTTTATCTGCTGAGCCTGACCCACCTTCCATCCTGCAGTCTCAGTACCAGAAAAATCGGAATCTGCAGCTGCAGTCTGTCACGCCGAAGTTGTGAGCTAAAAAAAAAAAACCAACAATCCCCCCCCCAATATCTTCACACTCCCGAGTGTGAGTTCTGCAATACTGCGCATCGCTTGCTTATGTAACTCTGCAAAGCCCTCCTAATGATACCAAGGATAGACAGATAATTGTCTGCATCTTTTGGTCTGCCTGTATCCCTTCTGCGCAGATCAAAGCCGAATTTGCCCTTACGGATTGCAGACTTGTGTTTATCTGGCTCTCAATCTATGGATTTGTGGGGGGGGGGGGCCTCCCTTCCCCATAATCTAAATTAAGATATAATATCTCCCATTCTCTTGCAGTGTAATCTCAAACACCCCCCCCCCCCAGCCATCTATAGACCTGAGAATTGTTTTCGGGATTATTATGATTTTCTTTTCTTTTTTTTTTTTAAATAAAAGCCATATCACAATCTGCCTTAATGCAACTCTTCAGCGAACAATGGCATGTAATAACTATCTGGCTTTTCACAGCCACATCAGATTAGTATAATTTCCAAGCATTTCAGCCGAGCTGTTTTACTTAATACCTTCTCCCAATCTTTACAATTGAAATAGTGAATTATTTTCTGTTGGTTTTTTTTTTTTTTTTTGGACGGCAGGGTTTCTTATGGAAAGGTAATGATGTCACTTTGCTTTCAAATACGTGGGCACTGGGCCATGGTGCCGGGTTATTAGAATACTACTTAGGAGCCTTGGCAGAGATTGGATTACAGAGGACCGTTCAAATTGCAAGTTTGGGATGTCGTCTTTAAACTCTGTCCCTCGGCGGCGTGAAAAAAAAGAGATGGGAAAATTAGAAGCTCCGGAGAATGATTTCAGATTGCAGGCATGTCTGGAAAAGCAACAGTAAGGAAAAAAAAAACCACCCTTTGGTAGATGTTGGTGTATATCTAGAGAAACGCAGAGATAACCTTGGAAAAAGTATGCAGCAAGTTTTAGCAAAGCCTGAGCTCAGCCCTGGAAAAATCATAAAATTATCTGCCACAATGTCCTACCTGTCAATGACTACTTCAGCTTCAACCACAACAATACACGAGCACACAATAGATACAAACTCAAGGTAAACCGCTCCAAACTCGACTGCAGAAAATACAACTTCAGCAACAGAGTGATCAAGGCCTGGAATTCACTACCTGACTCTGTGGTTTCTTCCCCAAACCCCAAAAACTTTAACCTTAGACTGTCTACCGTCGACCTCGCCCCATTCCTAAGAGGTCTGTAACGGGCGTGCATAAGCGCACCAGCGTGCCTACCGTCCCTGTCCTACTGTCCTATTGTCCTCATCTATCTGTATTCACCTTGATTATGTTTATGTTTATACCTACTGTATACCTGCTATCTTGTACACGTTTGACAAACAAATAAATAAATAAAATAAATAAAAATAAATAAATAAGAAGGTAGTGTTAGAAAGAAACTCAAGCCAGCTCCATCTTGACTCTCTTCGGTATACGAGGAAAGGAAGAGAAAACACTATCACGATTTTTGTTATTATAAACTATAGCAGTAACTTTTTTGTGTGTGTGCGCCTTCAAGTTAGTTTTGCCTAAGTCCCCACAGTCTTCTTGGCAAGGTTTTTTTCAGAAGTGGTTTGCCATTGCCTCCTCCCTAGGGCTGTGAGAAAGTGGCTGGCCAAAGGAACCCATCTGTCTTTGTGCCAATGCAATCCTAGGCTGCGTTAACACAGGGATTGAATCAAGTTTACGTGAGGTAGTAGTACCATTCTATAAAGCCTTAGTAAGGCCACACCTAGAATACTGCATCCAGTTTTGGTCACCACACTATAAAAAAGATGTTGAGACTCTAGAAAGAGTGCAGAGAAGAGCAACCAGGATGATTAGGGGACTGGAGGCTAAAACACACGATGAACGGTTGCAGGAACCGGGCATGGCTAGTCTAGTGAAGAAAAGGACCAGGGGAGACGTTTGTTTGTTTGTTTGTTTGTCAGACATGTACGAGACATGATAGCAGTGTTCCAATATTTGAGGGGCTGCCCCAGAGAGGAGGGGGTCAAGCTATTTTCCAAGGCACCTGAAGGCCAGACAAGGAATAATGGATGGAAACTGACCAAGGAGAGATTCAACCTAGAAATAAGGAGAGATTATTTCTGACAGTGAGAACAATCAACCGATGGAACAGAAGTTGCCTTTGGAAGTTGTGGGAGCTTCATCAGTGGAAGCTTTCAAGAAGAGATTGGACTGCCATCTGTCAGAAATGATGTAGGGTCTCCTGCTTGGGCGGGTGGTTGGACTAGATGACTTCCAAGGTCCCTTCCTGTTATTCTGTATTTCCATAATCCCAGATCAATTAAGCAGTGGAACGACTTGCCTTCAGAAGTTGTGGGTGCTCCATCACCGGAGGCTTTCAAGAAGAGACTGGACAGCCCCTTGTCAGAAATGGTCTAGGGCAGTGATGGCAAACCTTTTTTTGCTGGGGTACCAAAAGGGCGCGCGTGCGTGCGATAGCGCCTGTGTGCGTGCCCACACCCATAATGCAGTGCCCTCCCCCCGCGCATGCGTGCACAACCCGCCCCCGCACTGCCCCCACACACACACACACACATGCGCGCAGGCCTCACTGAAGCCTCCGGACTTCCGGTAGACCCGTTGGGCCGTTTTTTGCCCTCCCCAGGCTTCAGGAAAGCCTCCGGAGCCTGTGGATGGCGAAAAACGGGCCCAACGTTTTTCCGAAAATCATTTTCCTCCATGATTTTCGGCCTTCCGGAGGGCGGGGGGGGAGGCCGTTTTTCGCTCTCCCCAGGCTTCAGGAGGTTCCAAACTTCCAGTAGGCCCGTTGGGTCCATTTTTCGCCATCCAGAGGCTCCGGAGGCTTTCCTGAAGCCTGGGGAGGGCGAAAACGGCTTGCCCCACCGCCCTCTGGAAGGCTGAAAATCAGCTGGCCAGCGCGCTGGAGCTGACATAGGGCAATGCCTCTCATACCCTCAGATATGGCTCCGCGTGCCACCTGTGGCACACGTGCCATAGGTTCGCCATCACGAGTCTAGGGCCTCCTGTTTGAGCAGGGGGTTGGACTAGATGACCTCTAAGGTCCCTTCCAACTCTGTTATTCTTTTATCTGCCTAAGTTCACCTTGTATTGAAGGGAAAAACACCAATGCAGTTTGCACACATTACAGACATCCCTGTAATAACAAAGATTTTTATAGGAACTTAAATACCAGCCAATCGACATACACTCAAGATGCGAACCTCCGGCTATGAACTCTTACACCATATACATACATACATGCATGCATGCATGCATACATACATACATACATACATACATATATATGAACCAGGGGAGG
This sequence comes from Thermophis baileyi, assembly GCA_003457575.1. Classification (NCBI taxonomy): domain Eukaryota; kingdom Metazoa; phylum Chordata; class Lepidosauria; order Squamata; family Dipsadidae; genus Thermophis; species Thermophis baileyi. The sequence goes on along the minus strand of QLTV01002539.1, from coordinate 266,340 downwards.
GAGTAAATGTTTTTTCTTTTTGTCAAATCACCTGGTATACCCAAATATGGCCCCTGGAGTGGGGCCGAAAGGCAAAAAGGAAGCAGTCTGCTCCCTCCCTTATTTGGATGGATATATAATCCTGCAAACCATATATATATTCTTCAGGAAGACGTTCATTGCAAGAGATCTAGCTAATTAATTGCGTGTCAAACCCCGCACACCAAGCAAGCAAGCAAGCAAGCAAACCCCTCTAACTTATTTTTCTCAAGAAGAAAAAAATCCGTGGTTCAAATTATGTACGTTTTGAGCAAGTCTCATCAGGTGGGTTTTGCTGAACAGATCCGCGGCGTCGGATTCATTAGTCCAAGGCTGCACTCGGCACCGGCCGTGACGGCGGTGGCTTAATCAAATCTGCAAAGTTTTTATATCAACTGCCCGAGCCCACAGGACGCAAGCCGTTGCCGTCAGACAAACAGCTGTAAACGGCACCACAAAATTAATTGTGGAAGATAAATTCAGCAGCTCACCCACTTCTAACATTCCCGTCACAGCAGTAACCCCTTGGAATATTTACACAGACCCAGAATAAAAGCATTCAGGATTTTTTTAAAGAAGAGAGAGTTTGCATTCCTGCATTACAGCTAGTCCTTGACTGACAACAGTTCGTTTAGTGACCGTTCAGAGTTACAACGGCACTGGAAAAAAAGGGACTTACGGCCATTTTTCACACTTACGACTGTCACATCCCCATGGTTACCTGAATGAAATTCAGACACTTGGCAACTGACTTGCATTTATGACGGTCGCAATGTCCTGGGGTCACCTGATCCCCTTTTGCACCCTTCTGACCAGCCAAGTCAAGGGGGAAATCCGATTCACTTCACAACCATGTTCCTAATGTAAGAACTGCAGGGATTCACTTAACGTAAAATGGGGCAAAACTCACTTAACCAATTTCTCGCTTTAGCAACATAAATTCTGGGCTCAATTGTGGTAGCACGTTGAGGACTCCCTGCACAGGATCACTTCACAGTGAAATTATTCAGCCTGTTTTTTTTTTAGAAAAACCAGAGCATTCTTTTAAATCAATCCCTGGGTAGAAAATAGAATGGAATGGAATGGAATGGAATAATAATAGAATGGAATAGAATAGGAATAGGAATAGGAATAGGAATAGAATAGAATAGAATAGAATAGAATAGAATAGAATAGAATAGAATAGAATAGAATAGGGAATGGGAATGGGAATGGGAATGGGATAGGGATAGGATATAGGGAAGGGGAAGGGGAATGGAATAGGAATAGGAATAGGAATAGGAATAGAGAACAGAGAACAGAGAATAGAGAATAGAGAATAGGGAATAGGGAATAGGGAATGGGAATGGGAATGGAACGGAAGAGGGAAGAGAAGGGAGAGAGTGTAGATCAGGGAGG
>QLTV01002539.1:222432-235047 GCA_003457575.1 Thermophis baileyi | reverse complement strand
ATATTTTAATTTTATTGCTGCTAAATCACTTGCCTTTCCTTATTCCCTGCCAGCAGATGAAAGATCCCTCTCTTTTTATATTGTGTTTCAGTCGAAGGGACAGGGAATACAAGCTGGTAACCTGGTGTGCGGCATAAAACTCATAAATGGGAATTTAATTTAAAAAATCATTTATCTTCTCATAACGAAAGACAAGTTTAAAANTTATATATTTTAATTTTATTGCTGCTAAATCACTTGCCTTTCCTTATTCCCTGCCAGCAGATGAAAGATCCCTCTCTTTTTATATTGTGTTTCAGTCGAAGGGACAGGGAATACAAGCTGGTAACCTGGTGTGCGGCATAAAACTCATAAATGGGAATTTAATTTAAAAAATCATTTATCTTCTCATAACGAAAGACAAGTTTAAAAACGTATTCAATATTCAATTATTTGGGATAAACGAGAAAGATCAAATAGGGGCTGTGGAAAGAAGACACCGCTGATTTATTTTTATTTTTTAAAAAAACCCTCTTTTCATGGGAAAAGAGAGAAATGTCTTTTTTTTGAGGCAGGAAAGCCTGCAAGTTACGTTGAATCCAAGGAAGGCATAAAAATCCCACCATTTCATATGATTTTAATAGCCTCCTTCTGCTTGGTCAGAAACACATGGAAGTCCTCAACTTACAAACGTTTTGTTTAGTGACCATTCAAACGGCCCTGAAAAAAGTGGCTTAGAACCATTTTTTTTTCACACTTAACAACCGTTGCGGCATCCCCCCACAGTCACACGATCCAAATTCAAGTGCTTGGCAACTGACCCATATTTATGACGGTCTCAATCTCACGTGATTCACTTAACAACCGTCTGTCTGACTAACTGAACAACTGCAGCGATTCGTTTAACCACGGTGGCAAGGAAGGTCGTAAAACGGGACAACGCTCACTTTACGGCCGTCTCACTTAGCAGCAGAAATTTTGGGCTCCATTGTGGTCGTACGTATATCCTAATCGCCTCCCTTTGCTTGGTCAGAAATATTTGAGATTAGCACATAGCACATCCCTCTTTGCTATCGTCTTAGGCCCTAAAAAAGAAAAAGAAAAAAAAAGAGGAAAAACATTTAAACAATGCAGCTGCCGCTCTCGTCAGGATTCTTCTGTTTTTCATCCCTTTTGTGCACCACAATGGAAAATGAAATGAAACGCCTGGCATTGTTAGTCCGTAAACAGTTGTCGATGGTTTCGAAAGCATGGCGAGAAATCACATGCCGCTCAGAGGGCTTATTCCGAGGCCAAAAATAATCCCGCTTGCCGTGGCAATCTAAGCAGAACATTAAAATGGCATTTGCAGAACTTGGAAGAAGCAAGTATGTCCCATCTCAATGGTGGCAGTATCCATTGTGGGTGGTTCTTGTTTGCATATTTAAATCATCCAGTTGTAAATCAGCAGCGGATGGAAACTCATCGAGGAGAGGAGCAACCTGGAATTAAGGAAGAATATCCTGACAGTCAGAACAATTAACCGGTGGAACAGCTTGCCACTAGACGCTGTGGTTGCTTTTGACAAGTTGAATTTATTTGGAGTCCCAAGCTGGATGTTGACAGCTTCATCACTGGAGGGTGTTTTTTTTTAAAAAAAAGACTGGACAGCCATTTGTCTGAAATGGTACAGGATCTCCTGCTTGAGCAGGGGGATGGACTAGAAGACCTCCAAGGTCCCTTCCAGCTCTGTGATTCTATGATTCTGAGATAGATAAGATACATGACAGATGGGTGGATGGATGGAACAACTTGCCTCCAGAAGTTGTGGGTGCTCCATCACTGGAGGTTTTTAAGAAAAGACTGGACAGCCACCTCTCTGAAATGGTCTAGGGCAGCGGTTCTCAACCTGTGGGTCGCGACCCCTTTGGGGGTCGAACGACCTTTTCACAGGGGTCGCCGCGCGCACTAGCCTGCCATCTTGGTGCTACCGTCAGCAGGGGTGAAATGCTCCCTGTTCGGCCATGCCTGCGGGTCGCCGAACAGCCGGTAGCGACGGAAGCGGGAGACTTCGCCCACCCGCCGCCATTTGGGTTCTTTTCCCCTCTGCGCATGCGCAGAACGCTTTGCGCATGCATTCACCCCTGCTGTACACACACACACACCCACACACACCCACACACTCACACACACACACACATTTTAGTACAGTTCTTAAAGTTGTGAATGTTCCATCACTGGAGGCTTTTAAGAAGAGACTGGACAGACACTTAGAACCACTGGTCTAGGGTCTCCTGCTTGAGCAGGGGGCTGGACTAGAAGACCTCCAAAGTCCCTTCCGGCTCTATTCTGATTCTGAAGAAAAGAAGCCTCTGTGCGAACATCTCCTTAATACGGTATTGCTTTTACTAGCAGGAATTCGCTTTTTGTTACTACAGACAGGGGTGGGTTCCAACTTACCTCGCTGCCGGTTCGCTCCCTCCCGCACCGCGTGGGCGCGCCCCCGCTTCATGCGTGCGTGCATGCGCAGTAACAAAAAATCCGAAGAAAAAAAAACAAAGCCGAAAAAAAGATGGCGACCGCATGCACAGTGCCGGAAGTCGGCTTCTGCGCATGCTCAGAAGGGGAAAAAAATTCAAAAAAATTCAAAAAAAAGATGGCGGCCCCCACGGACCGGCACCAACCGATCCGGTTCGGTGATGTCATTGTGACGTCACCAGCGGGCCACTACCGGTTCTGGAGAACCAGTCCGAACCGGGAGGAACCCACCCCTGACTACAGACAGTCCTTGACGTACGACCACAATTGAGCCCCAAATGTCTGCTGCTAAGGGAGGCAGCCGTTAAGTAAATTTTGCCCTGTTTTACCACCTTTCTGGCCACAGTTGTTAAAAGCGAATCGTTGCAGCTGTTAAGCTTAGTAACCCGGCTGTTAAGTGAACCTGGCTTCCCCCATCGGTTTTGCAGTCGTTCAGTGCATCTGGCTTCCCCATTGATTTTTTTTGCCATCTGATCTATCAATTCTATCAATTTGCAAATAAATAAACAAACAGCTCTGGCTTTGAAGACATTTGCAGGACGGGGGTGATGTCTCTGCTGAAACATCGTGGACGGTTGCCAATTCTGACGCCATTTGGCCGATCAACCTGACGGGATCGTCGCCTCCTGTGTGAACCTTCAATTTATTTGTGAATTTTCGGTCTTTGGTCTCATTTCCCCCTTGCTAACGGCAGGATAAATTAGCATGCAGAAAAGAAACTGGCTTGGTTTGGACCCTTGTTTTTAACACGCAGTTTCCAATTTTGGAGCCGCTTGCCACTTCGCTCTTCCCTCCCCCTGCCTCTTTTAATAGCCTTAATAAGATAATGTTATCCAAGTCGAAATTTGGGGGTTTCAGCCACGCCCGGAGGTGTTCCGTAGTGTCATTTGTTCTTTCCGTTTTTGTTTTACGACTACGATTTAATTGAAATTGCACAGTGCTCTTTTCTGCTATGCGAGAGGCCTTGGGAATATTTGTCACACTACAGGCACGGCCCAGAATACTAATATTGAACTAACAACCGATGGAAGTTTGTGCAAAGTGGCTGGATTCTCACACCCCTCATTAAGTGAGTTTAAGATTTATCGGCTGCGTTCCCACAGCGAGGTTAAATTGGCTTGTTTGATCTCTTCCCTCGTCCTTCTTTTTTTTTTTCCTCTTCTTCTTCCTTTGGCTAAGCCCATCTCTTGGATCGGTTTATGATACGCAGATTCAGAGAACAACGACTTAATTTAGTAAGCAATTATAAGGGTTGTGTGAAGCCGGAATACGGCAAGTGCTGTTCTTTGGCACTGCTGATCATGGTGATTTTCTTGAGGTCTCACATCCTCTTTCTTGGGACTCTGTTCTTTTCCTTAAGCCTGGTTATAAATCTTCCATAAGTCTTGCATAAATCTCTTTTCTTGTTGAGCATGAACCGGTGTGACCTATTTTTTTTTTTTTAAATTAAATTCACATCTTTCCCTTTTGGCATCCAACGTTTGAAGAACTGACATTGATTTAAAGCAGTTGGCAAATTCAACATGACTGGACTTCAACTCCCAGAATTCCCCAGCCAGCTTTTCTGGGGAATCACTTATTTTAGAGTATAGGTCAGTGATGGCGAACCTTTTCGGCACTGCTCGTCTGGGCGCGTTCGTCTGGGCCGCAACCCGGAAGAGGAGCTGTCCAGGGCGCATGCGCGTGCCCAAAAATGAACTTCGGCCGGCCAGCTAGTCTTCCGGGTTTCTGGCGCGCATGCGCACATACCAGTCAGCTGGCCGGCGCGTATGCTCACGCAGGAAAACGGAAGACCAGCTCTTCCAGTTTCCGGCACTGCCGCACGCACGAAGGCCAGCTGATTGTCGTGTGCGCATGTGCGCCAGAAACCCGGAAGAGGAACAGGCAACGGCGCATGTGCCAGGCGACATGGCTCCGTGTGCCACTTCAGGCATGGGTGCCATAGGTTCGCCATCACAGGTATAGGTTGTTTGAACACTACACCCACACTGAGGTTAAACTGAGTTTCTTTTTTACGAGAGCGGACCATGGTGCGTGAATCTAATTTGTCTGGTTAGTTTCTGGTTAACTTCTGGCTTAGTTTCTGAGTCCAGTCATGTTGAATTTGCCAAGCTTGTCCCAATCCAGAAAATTGGTGGATTCAATAAATGGGCATTAGTCTAGGACAGTGATAGCACTTAGACTTAGCACTTAGACTTATATACCGCTTCATAGTGCTTTACAGCACTCTCTAAGCGGTTCACAGAGTCAGCATATCGCCCCCAACAATCTGGGTCCTCATTTTACCCACCTCGGAAGGATGGAAGGCTGAGTCAACCTTGAGCCGGTGAGATTTGAACCGCCGAACTGCAGCTAGCAGTCAGCTGAAGTAGCCTGCAGTGCTGCACTCTAACCACTGCGCTACCTCGGCTCATGATGGCGAACCTTTTTTTCCTCGGGTGCCAAAAGTATGCGTGCGCGCGCTATCACGTGTGTGCGCATGCCCACACCCATAATTCAATGCCCCCCACGTGCCCCACCCCCCTGCGCATGCACACGAGACCCCCTGCGCTGCCCTGCCCCCTGCGCATGCATGCACGACCCCCCTGCTCCCCCATTTCCCGACTTCTGGTGGGCCCGGTAGACCCGTTTTTCGCCCTCCCCAAGCTCCAGAGGCTTTCTTGGAGCCTGGGGAGGGCGAAAACACCCTCCCCTGCCCTCCCGGAGGCCGAAAATGCCCTCCTAGAGCCTCCGTGTGAGTCGAAAATCAGCTGGCTGGCGCGCACATGCATGCTGGAGCTGAGCTAGGGCAACGGCTCGCGTGCCGGCAGATATGGCTCCACGTGCCACCTGTGGCACGCGTGCCATAGGTTCGCCATCACGGGTCTAGGAGTTCCCCTGTGTTCCTCTTTGCTTTTCCAGCTACTACTCACATCAAGATTTGCTCTCTTTAAGACCATTTGCATTTCCAGAAAAAAGCAACTTGAAGGGTTGCATTAATTGATCGATTGATGGATGGATTTTTGTGCCATCAAGTCGCTTTCGACTCTGAGTGACCACATAAAGTAATTAAATCCTACTAAACTAGTAGGCCACAGCCTGTCATTGGAGACCACGCACTTCCAAAGTTACCATCAGGAGTCCACTAACAAGTTGGCATCAATAGCAGATAACTAACTCCTCCTCCTCCTCCTCCTCCTCCTCCTCCTCCTCCTCTTCTTCTTCTTCTTCTTCTTCTTCTTCTTCTTCTTCTTCTTCTTCTTCTTCTTCTTCTTCTTCTTCTTCTTCTTCTTCTTCTTCTTCTTCTCCTCCTCCTCCTCCTCCTCCTCCTCTCCTCCTCCTCCTTCTCCTTCCCTTCTCCTCCTCCTCCTCCTCTCCCTCTTCCTCCTCCGATTCCCATTCTTTGTCTCTACGGTACTAATATTGTTTCTTGCACTGGCCCTAGTTGCCTAATGAATAAACCTACATTTAATAACAGTGGGCTCATCTACACAAATTCTTCACTGAACTCTACGTAGCATGGAAACAGCATTCTGGTGTGTGTGTGTGTGTGTGTGTGTGTGTGTGTGTGTGTGTGTGTTTTAAGTGAGACATTTGCCAGGCTGTTTGAAAGCTGAAACTTCGCACAGACGGGAGAGTTTTTCCATAATTGCAATGTATCCCATTCTTTCAAAAAAAACCCAAAACACTAAACGTCCAGCTGGCCTTAGAATCACTCCCCCCCCACTCCTGCCCTGCCGCCTGCTGTGACTGTATGTGACTACTGCAGTGATATACAGCTGTTTCCTGCAGAAAATATGTAAACGGTCTAGACATGTAATAATGAGCTGTGGCCAACCAGGGTTTCCCAGTGGGTATCCCCAGGTGTTTGGGGGACATTGCAAAGAAGGTGAATTGCAGACATTCATGATCAATGCTCTCTCAGTCTCTATTTCTGTTTCTCAACAGAAACATAATCCATGTGCCACAGCGCTGCAATTTCTTTATCGGTTAAGAAAGTGTTGGGGGAGATATGAAAAATTTTTAAAACATGAAAAATCTTTCTCCTCCTCCTCCTCCTCCTCCTCATCATCATTCTTCTCATTTTTTTCTTTCTCTTTCTTCTTCTCCTCCTTCTTCTCCTTCGCCAACTAGGTAAAAACTATTTTTCCTTCCCTCCTCCCCCCCCTCCTTCTCCTCCTCCTCCTTCTCCTTCCCTCCTCCTCCTCCTCCTCCTCTCCCTCTTCCTCCTCCCTCTATCACCTCCTCCCATTCTCCTCCTCCTCCTCCTCCTCCTCCTCCTCCTTTATCATTGCCTGGGAAGCACCACAGTACTAAGCTATGGGATGCTAGAAATTAAAAATTCTCAAGGGCCCAGCGGGTTATCTTTCCAGCTGACACGCTTTATTTTCCCATCCATTTTGTAAACTGCTCCATCATTAGGCCACCAAACAAAGATTAATTGATGGCATTTCAGCCTCTCCAGTGGCATAGCTACTTTGCTTTTTTTTTTTTTTTTTGCTTTTTTTTCTGGTGGTGGTGGTGGTTGTTTTTTTTCCTCTCCTTGTTTTGTTTTGGTTTTGTTTTTCTTCTCCCCCAAAAAAAGAACATTGACGGGATCAGAATTTTAAAATGAATTAATAATATAATGTGGCATGTGATATCCAGATGAGAGGCCTTAATCGTCGTTGCTGGCACAGAAAAGGGATAATCTCCTTTCTCTCTCTCTCTCTCTCTCTCTCTCTCTCTCTCTCTCTCGTTCGTCTCCCCATCCTCTTGGCCAGCCAGCAAATGAGGAATTATTTTAGCCTGGGCTATGCAGATGCTGCTTTATTTATTCACTGTGGTTTGCACGCAGGGTGGAACAGGAGCAGAATACGAGGTGCCAACCTGGAACTGCTTAGCTTCATCTAGAGAGGCCCAGAGTTGCCTTATAGGAGAGACCGGCCCCATAAAAAATTAATAATAAATACATAAATAAACATCTTAAGGCCAGACCTCAGCATCTTTAAATCATGATTCTCGGCACTAGAAAGAACTTAATGCAGGTTTTTTTCCCCAACTTTGGGCACTTGAAGATGGGTGGACTTTAACTCCCAGAATTCCCCAGACAGCCTGGGAGTTAGAACATAGAATAACAGAGTTGGAAGGGGCCTTGGAGGTCAGCTAGTCCAGCCCCCTGCTCGAGCAGGAGAATCTATACCAGTGATGGCGAACCTTTTTTTGCTCGGGTGCCAAAAGGGCGCGCGCGATAGCGTGCGCGCGCATGCCCACACCCATAATGCAATGCCCTCCCCCCCGCATGCGCGCACAACCCACCCACCCCACACTGCCCCCCCCCGCACATGCGCGCAGGACTCACTGAAGCCTCCGGAGCCTGTGGATGGCGAAAAATGGACCCAACGGCCCAACCGGAAGTTCGGAAATCGGCCAGCTGAAGCCTGGGGAAGGCAAAAACGACCTGCCCCCCACCCTCCGGAAGGCCGAAAATCAGCTGGAGCTGACAGGACAACGCCTCACGTGCCCTCAGATATGGCTCCGCGTGCCACCTGTGACACGCGTGTCATAGGTTCACCATCACTGGTCTATATCATTCCAGACAAATGGCTGTCCAGTCTCTTCTTAAAAGCCTCCAGTGATGGAGCACCCACAACTTCTGGTGGCAGGCTGTTCCACTGGTTAATGGTTCTCACTGTTAGGAAGTTTCTCCTTAATTCCAGGTTGCTTCTCTCCTTGATTCCTTTCCATCCATTGCTTCTTGTCCTGCCTTCAGGGGCTTTGGAAAATAAGTTGACCCCCTCCTCTTTGTGGCAGCCCCTCCAATATTGGAACACTGCTATCGTGTCTCCCCTAGTCCTTCTCTTCACTAGACTAGACATATCCAATTCCTGCAACTGTTCTTTATATGTTTTAGCCTCTGGCTCCCTCCTCATCTTTTTGGCTCTTCTCTGCACTCTTTCCAGAATCTCAACCTCTTTTTTTATAGTCTGGGGAGACAATATAGTGTCTATATTGTGTCTCTATTGTGGTGACACAATACAGTCCAGACATAAAGTCCACATCTCTTCCAAGTGCTCAAGCTTGAGAATCACTGCATGAGTGGAAAGATAATAGGGGTCTTCTCGGAGTAAAACTCCCAGTTCTAATCCAGAGTGATGCCTGCTCACCTCCATCCCATCATCAATGGAAAACAAGGAGCCCCGTTCTTCAACCTCAGGCATCGTAGAATAAGCCCTTTGAGGGGGATTGTCTATGGAGACAGTTGTAGAACAATACATCCTATATTGTCCGTGCATTCCCGTTTGATTATCTGCAGCAATGTTTCCTTCCGTCAGTCGTGTGAAAGGAAGAAGAAGAAAGCAATTATTTCTCGGTGGCATAATCCCCTGAAAGGCTGCTAAAAGGTCCAGGGAGGGGTCTCACCTGCACAGGGGCTTCGTTTACGGCATCGATCTTTTATTCACGTCAACATGTCAGACTGCCTTGTCCGTCATTGTCTTCTCAATCTCTGTCTCTCCGTCTCTCCGTCTCTCCGTCTCTCTCTCTCTCTCTCTCTCTCTCTCGCTTGTCCGTCGCATGCGATGTTTTTAATCCGGAATTTTGAGAGATTCTCAATGCAGTTTGGGTCCTTCTTGAGACTCCTGCCTTCTCCTCCGCTTCTCTTTCAGTCTTCCCAATGTTAATTATTTCTTGATATAGCAGAGAAGGTCATAATTTGCCCGGAACGAGGCTTCAAATCTTCTCCTAAGGATGACACTCCGAAAAAGACTTTGAAAGTGAACACTAGTCGAGTACACAACCACCAAAGTTGTTTAAATACAAGAAAGTCCCTAAGGATTCCGGCACATGAGAATGTTTATTTTTTTTGCAGCTCTGGGTTGCTGTGGAGACAACGGCAGAGGTGACCCGTAGGGACAGTGGTTTGTAGGATGCAAATAAGCTTAGCGACTTCACTGCTTTCCACACTTCTTGGATGAGAAGCCAAAGGTCTTCCTTCTCCAGAAAAGTACCATTGCAAAAAAAAAAAAAAAGCAGCTTTTCGGATTCTCAGCCACGTGTTGCTTCCCTGGGAGAGAAGCCGGGAATTCCCGTTTAATTCTGCAGTTCACTCTGAGTGCAATTGGATCTTTGACGTCCCGTCAAAGTGGCATCCCAAACGGCGTGGAAACGTTTCCATCAGGCCGCTCCGCCTCGTTGTGACTCCTCCTGAGGTGTGTCATCATCATCGTTTAACGACCCCATAATCCCTTGCGGGGTGGAGTCTGGGCAACTGAATGGAGCTAGCAGAGGGTTTACTGGCCGGATGCCCTTCCTGACGCCAGTACGGAGTTTTGTTCAGCAGATATATTTCTCATTGTGCCCAGAGAGAGAAATGTCTTCCTCTACCTAGGATCGAACTCACAGCCTCCCGATTGTGAGGCGAGAGCTCCACCTCTAGGCCACTGCACCACTCTTGCCAAGAACTGGTCAAGGCTAGGCGTGGAAGCGATTAGGAACAAGTGAAAAAAAAAGCACATACAGCGGAGGTGATGGCTTCCAGTTTATATCTCAGGAGGGATCTTGCCAGGAACTATTTCTAATATTTTTTGGCCCCCGTCCCGTTCTTTTACAATGTCTTGGCAGGCTCATATAAGAAGGAGAATGGACTCGCCCGAATGGTTCTCCTCTGCCTTCTATCTATCTGAAAGCCCCATTATCGACTCCTTAGCCTGAAGAGAAGACTTCCGTTTCTTCACTCAGGTCTTTCTTTTCTAAAATACGAAGAAGCAGATGGCGTTTAAAGATGGAAAGTCCTGGAATATTGGGTGGTGTTTTTGTTTCGTTTTGTTTTTTTTCCTCCTTCCAAAAATGCACTCCGAACAGTCAAGGCGTCAGGCTGCTGGGTTTGCGAAGATCTAGTCTTCGGTAGCAGTAGCCACAAGATGGCAACTCCCAAAGCATGAGATGGGCGAGTAGCAATAGCAATAGAAATAGCACTTTAGGCTTATATACCGCTTCACAGTGCTTTACAGCCTTCTCTAAGCGGTTTACAGAGTCAGCCTTTTGCCCCCAACCATCTGGGTCCTCATTTTACCCACCTCGGAAGGACGGAAGGCTGAGTCGACCTTTAAGCCTGGTGAGATTCGAACTGCCAAATTGCAGTCAGCCGGCAGTCAGCAGAAGGAGCCTGCAGTACTGCACTCTAACCACTGCGTCACCGGGGCTCAGAGTCGCTTCCATGAACAGATTTTGTCCAGATTGCAGGATCTAGAAGGAGTTGTGGATGGGGCTGTTTTTCCTGTTTCCTATTCTCAGCTTTGGGGATCTCACCTGTCTGGATCCCAGGCTGAAATCCCGCAGCTCTCTTTTCTAAGCCTGCAGCTTTGATCGACAACACAAGTGAGATGCAGCTTTAATGAACTGAATTGAATAATAGCCTTTATTGTCATTCTCTACATGGGGCTACCCTTGAAGAGTGTTCGGAGACTACAGTTGGTCCAGAATGCGGCTGCACGAGCTGTCGTGGGTGCATCTAGGTACACCCACATTACACCAATCCTCCGCGAGCTGCACTGGCTTCCTATTGGTCTCCGGGCACAATTCAAGGTGTTGGTTATTACCTTTAAAGCCCTGCATGGCTCAGGGCCAGGTTATCTTCGAGACTGCCTCCTACCACATAGCTCCCAGAGACCGGTAAGAACCCACAGGGTTGGGCTCCTCCGGGTCCCGTCAGCTAAACAGTGCTGGCTGGCGGGCCCGCGGGGGAGGGCCTTCTCTGTGGCTGCCCCAGCCCTCGGCTCTCTGGAACCAGTTACCTCCTGAGATCCGGACCACCCCCACCCTATTGGCCTTCTGAAAAGCGGTAAAGACCTGGCTTTTCCGGCAGGCCTGGGGCCGTTGATCTCGCGGTTGTAATCGTCAAGATCCAGCCATGATGGGATATGCGTGAATTTTAAATTGTTTTAATGTCTAATGTTTTAATGTTTTATTATTGATTAGGATGTTTTTAATGTTTTGTTTGTTTGTTGTTAAGCCGCCCAGAGTCCTTTGGGAGTTGGGCGGCATACAAATATAATAAATCTAAATCTAAATCTCCTGTATACCCGAACTGCCTGCATTAAAATGAAATTCAGATGCAACTGGCAAATAAGAAAACGCCACCCACCAAACCGTGTCACCATACCCAGGATAATAATTACAACAACAACAACAACAACAACAACAACAACAACAATAATAATAATAATAATAATAATACAGGTGATTGTATTACCCTAACCCTAACCCTCGACGTACGACCACAACTGAGCCCAGAATTTATGTGGCTAAGCGAGAAATTTGTCAAGGGAGTTTTGCCCCCTGTTTTCTGTCCTTCCTTGCCACCGTTGTTAAGCGAATCGCTGCAGCTACTAAGTTGGTAACACACGGCTATTAAGTGAATCTGGATTTCCCATTGACTTTTCGCTTGTCAAAAGGTCGCAAAAGGGGGACACGGGACAACAACACACACACACACACACCCCGAGGACACTGCAACCGTCATAAATATAAACCAGTCGTCAAGCATCCAAATGTAAATCATACGACCGCGGGGAATGCTGCAACGGTCGTAAGTGTGAAAAACGGTCCTAAGTCACTTTTTCTGAGTGCTGTGCTGTAACTTCGTATGGCGGGGTGGGGGGGGAAAACCGTGGGAAACCATTCCTTGGCTTTGATAGCTTGTTGAGTACCCCAAGAGCCGAGGTGGCGCAGTGGTTAGAGTGCAGCACTGCAGGCTACTTCAGCTGACTGCTAGCTGCAGTTCGGCGGTTCAAATCCCACCAGGCTCAAGGTTGACTCAGCCTTCCATCCTTCCGAGGTGGGTCAAATGAGGACCCAGATTGTTGGGGGCAAGAGGCTGACTCTGTGAACCGCTTAGAGAGGGCTGTAAAGCACTGTGAAGCGGTATATAAGTCTAAGTGCTATTGCTAAGTGCTATTGCTATCATCTATCTATCTATCTATCTATCTATCTATCTATCTATCTATCTATCTATCGAGCCGAGGTGGCGCAGTGGTAGAGAGAGAGCGCTCCTTGAGCTGCTAAATGAAAGATGGCATATAAATCAATCAATTGATTGATCAATTGACATTTTCCCAAGACAACTGATCTGATTTTCCTGTTCATAGCTATTGCTATAGT